>JAYMSP010003388.1:0-19986 GCA_036897095.1 Plantago elongata
CTCCACCGTCGTCGCAAAAATTGTAGTTGTTACTAAATTAATCGTAAATTGTTAAGCTGGATCTTGTAACATAGGTATGAAATAGGTTCGAGCATGTGCCAGACCGGACGTGAACATCATTATTTCGAACATTATTAAATTCGGGTTGGATAGAACCAGTACTTCCAGCCAGAGATCGTATCCGAGAACTCTTATACCTCATCCTACCAAACAACTCTTATACATAAAGAAAATGAAATTGAAAGTCTTCACATGTAACATGTTATTAATATACATATAAAGATCAACATATCGTCAATTAGTTCGCATGTATCTCTTCTATATTTTGGAAATGTAAAGTGCACGTCTAATACACTATTTATAAAACAATCTTCGAAGATCAGTTGAATGAATTATATCAAGCATAGATCCAAAGGTCCTCATAACTGGATTCATGTCCATTAAAGAAAATTAATACTCCCTCCGTCCTAGCTTCATCTTCCCATATTCCAATTTGGGTCGTCCCAACTTCATTTTCTCATTCCTTGGGAAATCTCTCTCCCGCTTGATTTACTCCCTTACTTTGTCAATATCTTCCATACTTTACTCACTATTTTTCTTACTTTATCTACTCATATTTAATCCATTTTTATCTTAAAACCTGTGTCCAGGGCCACAAAAGTTCAAGTCGGGACGGAGGGAGTATTTAATAGTAAATCATACAAATATGAAGGTATAATATAAAATTAATATTTATTGAACGGTGTAATATTGATTACTTGAATCCAATAAAATGAGTGTATGGATTCATTTAACGTTTAATTATAATGAATCCATATACATCATCAACTTACTTACATATATTTTATTAACTAGCAAGGTATTTTAGTCACATTTTGTCAATGATAAACTAATTCAACTAATTTTTATGATGGTGGAGAACGAATATGTGCTCAAAGTTAATCTTCCTTATCCTAGTTGTTCAGTATAAACTTTGACTATATATTTTTGTACATCAACCTCTGCATATTAAGAATCACAAATGAAGGGAATTCCTCTCGTATTCAAATTAAATATGTCCCGAATAATATTTTACAACCACTTCATTTTTTTTATGTGTGACTTTATTCTTCCTCAAAACACGTAGATTTGGTAAGCAATTAAGACTAGTACTATTCCATTTTAAGTGTCATACATTATAAAATTATTTATAAATAACTATTTTATGCATATAAAATTGAATTAGTCTATATTTAAAATATTAAAATATATATTATAATTCCTCTTTAATAGTTACAAGAGCATAAGAAATACTCGTAATAAATCACAAACTACAAATTTCCAAACCAATATAAATTGAATTAGTATCAGTTATAAAATTTTCTGCCAAACAACTAATAAATTTCATTATTGGCTAATTGGTTGCCCACCATCATTTATCTTCGGTTAAAGCTACATGCATGCCCACCATCTTTAGATTTTAATTTTGACTGATTAATTAAAATTTTGATAATTTAAAACTATAAAAATTTAATAACAAAAATTATAATGAAATTTTATTAATATACTATTTTCTTAAAGTAAACTCAAAATCATCAAGTCAAAATACATCCGGACTATCAACATGTAGTGTATCTTGTCCACCACTATCAAATTAATACTATATGATTTCACAATATGATTTTAGTAAGCATTAAATTATTTTATTTAACACTTAATATGATTGATATGGGAATGATAAAATTGAAACATTATATTATTTGAAGAATAAGAATTAATTATGTTGGATTTGAGAATAATAAAACAGAAACATTATATTTTAAGAATAAGAAGTAATTATGATTAATTCATAATGAAAACATTATATTTTAAGAATAAAAAGTAAATATGAGTGATTTAAGAATAATAAAACGGAATCATTCTATTAATTAAGGTAGTGTAATGCTTTTGCCTATAAATATACAAGTATCCATCAACCATAACACAAACAAACATCAAAACTTTCAAAAAGCTTTTTAGTACCCAAGACCATGATGAGGAACGTGCCTTAATTTTTTCACTCTTATCGTCCTTGTTCTACTTATTGGAGGTACTTAATTCTTAATGCTTTCTAGTTCCTACTAAAGATTGTATTATAACATTTCACAACTACCTTGTTATTGGAATAACGTCGAGTTCGAAATTTAAACCTTCTATATACAACCTCAAATTTATTACTACCAGATCACCTTATAATTCTAATACTTTCGTTTTTTATATATTTAATATTTTAATAAGTATACTATACTAGATGATGAATAAAAATCAATTTTTGTTATGTTTTACCGTGTTAAAATTTTGCAGGTAACAGTGGAACTATGGCGAGGCAAAGCGAGCAATGGGAACTAACCGACCCACCGTGTACGGAACTTCTTTGCAAAGACACTTGCATTCGAAGACATGGAAATGACGTAATTAGTCATTGTATTTCTAAGTATACTTGTGAATGTCAATGGGATGCACCACTTGCTGATGTTGAGTCCCCGTAAGTCTCACTGATTAGAGACATATTTAAGTTTTAATAATATCGTATGAATACGAAACCAGCGTATTGTTTGACTTAAAATTTAAGTTTCATTAGATTTTGTGTGCTTGTTTTCATCTCTATGCAATTCCAGTTGATTAGAGTTATTATTTATCAAACTATAAAACTTTAATTTCTTATATTATATTTTTCTAAATGGTTAAGATCACAAGTAATACTTTCAACGGAAATAATAATAAGTAAAAATGAAACAACGTCTGAACCATACATATTCTAAACCACCACTACTAAGATAATCAAGATAAAAATTAGGAGTGTATGCGGACAGATACAGACGGTTATTTGTAAAATTTTCAACCGACCTGTCTATAACGGGTACGCTAAATCATTAATCGCGACGGGTGGAATTTTATCCTAACCGTCGCGGGTCGGTTGACTACTTGAAGCGGACGACTTGATGGTTTGTTAACGTATAAAAAAATGATATATATAACGCATTAAAGAAAGAAACATTATACTTCTTAACCTCTAAATCTACAATAAACTAAATAATAAGAGAAACATAACACAATTTCAAGCATTAATACAAGTAGTCTAAGTACATAAGGTTTCAAATATAATATAAGTTCATGAGTTGCTCAAATTACAAACGTCATGACAAAAATTAAGATGTCATTAAGATGCAATCTATGAGTAAATGAGACGATGTAAAATTACAATTAGGAGTAAATAAATAAAATGTAAAATACATACTGGTTACATAAATAGCGGGTTGGTGTCCGGGTTGGTGGTTGGTCAACCACCAAATTGCCACCTCCGTTTAAAGGCAGGTTATAAATTTTTAATACGCAAGTGAATTTTGATAAAAATTTTAATCGTCGATGACGAATAATTGACGGACAATTTAACGGATGGAGCATTGTTATGTACCCCAATATAAACAACCATTTAATTAACTCACAACCCCGGATAATGCTCCAAAACATCAGGAAATGCTCCGAAAAGCTCGAAGTCTAGTTCATAAATTAGTACTACACTAAATTACTAATATTCATCAACTTCACAACTCAATCGACCGAGTTCAATTTTCCGAAACTAAACACCCACAAGTTGCATAAATTAGTACTAATATTACTATGTTATGAGTCTAATTTATAAATTAGTACTAATATTGCATAATTATTCAGTTGAATGGTGAAATAGTAAGTAGATCATTTTTAAATTTGATACGACATTACGAGTCACACTATAATATAAACAAAAACTTATAAATAAATATGTTTTTGTGGAAATACTAAAAAATATCATGCAATATTAATTATACACTAAGATATATGACTAATTTATTAATTTTACAAGTTTTTGTATATGACTAATATAATAAGTCGGTCCAACAACACAGTTTACACAAGGTTCTTAAGAACCAGCTGCACCAGATTTCAAGATCAGCCCCAAATTAGTATTCTAGGGTTTATGCTTACGGAATCTTAGGTGAAATATCCAGAATTAATCTTTACCGATTACCTTATAAATGTATTTATACTATTCATAATTTACTGTATGGAATAGATATACAGCTGCAATTTCTCATTTCCACTGTTGCAGAGTAAGATTATTGTCTATAATTTTTGGGGTGTAATTTACCTCATTTTTATTGAATGAAATTTAATTTTTAGATGCATTGGAGCTACATTTGTTATTAATTCACACATTTATACAAGTTCGAACATTGAATTATTGAGCTTTTAGTTTCGATGGAATTCAAATTAATAATCAACCGAACCAACGCTTAATTTATCGAAACTCATTCAAATTACAGTAGCTTCCAGTATGAGACAGTTGCACATAAAGGTAAATGAAATGGATTACAACTCAAGAAAACATTTACAAAGTTCATGCTGCAAAACTGGTATAGAAAGACCAGCCAGCTCACTCTGTTAGATTAGAAAACAAGCCAAAAGAATAAATTGAATTGAACAAGATCAGAGAACCTTGCAAGGTTCTTCGGCCAATCAAAGGTCCGCCTGACAATCTGTAACCTTAAGAAGGATGCTCCGAGCCAAAAACTGACGAGTAATGTGATCTCATTATTTCAGCATTTTGGAAGATCAGCTGGTGGAGGAAGGAGCTTTTGGTCAGGAAGTTTCCCGTCCAACACGAGCCATGCCATTTTCAAACCCCACGTTGTATGGACTTCCAGATGACAATGCATGAACCATACACCTGATCCGTGTGAAAAAACATAAGTAACATGTTAATTGTCTAGGTAGATTGTAACATGTTGAGTTTAGCTAATCTAGACGTTTAGAGCATGAAATGGCATAATTTTTACTCACCTGGATTGTCAGCCAAGAACCGAATTGCAACCCATCCACCAGAAGGTACACCAACAGTGTTTCTCTCAACCGGATCAACAAGATTGAACCTTTTCGGGTCGTTAATGGGGTCATAGTTCCCAAATCCTTGTCCAACAACGAAGAAGTTAAATCCATGGAGATGCAAAGGATGACTCTCAGCACCAAGAATGCTAGTGTCCTGCATTACTAGTTCCACACTAGTGTTGTAATTCAAAACCATGAGTTTCGTCCCATTTCCAACCATAGTGTTGTTCGGAGGTGTTCCTGTGAAATTAAACCATTTGGAAGGACTGAATGGGAAATCCGGGCTGTAAACTCTGCTGGATTGGCCTGTGTAGTGGGACTGTAGGAGAGCAATTGTTGGGTTAATAAAGGATATGTTACTGATTGACGCTGCGAATTTGGTACCGTTTGGACCTTGACATGTTTGATTGTTTTTAAGGTCACATGGGGTTGTTCCTAACCCTATAGTGAAAAAGAAATGTCTGTCAACTGCTTGTGGAACATTGGCAGGGAACTTAGTAGTAGCTAAGCTGCGTAGCTTTTGTGTGAAATTGAAGGCGAATGAGGTGTCGTTTAGAGGTGGGAGGGTTGGTTTGTAAAGAGGTAGTTTCTTTTTAGTGGAGATGGAGTGTGGTGAGGGGCTTTCGTATTCCAGGATACCGGCAACAGTTGAATTGTCGAACGTGCCCTGCCCTGTAACGTATGGTCGGGCAGTCATGAGGAATGTGGCACCTGGGAAGCTTGGTTTTGTCTTTAAAAGAATGTTTGAGGTTTGTCCAGGAGTGATTAAAATGGTGTCAGTTTCGAAAGGCTTGACATAAATTGCATCAACGTCGACTACAGTAAGGGTGTGGTTGGCAATGCTGAAGAAAAACTCATCATTAAGTGCAGCGTTGACCATACGAAGCATGTACGTCTTTCCTGGCTTTACCTTCAGTTTGAATGTATCTGTCACCCAACACGTGAAAATGAAATTTAAGGAAACGTAGAACGGATTTTTGTTGTAAGAAACATGAGGCAACTAATGTGATTTGTACCTTTGGCAGAACAGTTATAAAGAGGTCCTGGAAGTCCATTAATTGTATAGGCATCTGATACATTTGGGCCTCCGCCTGTTCGTGTAGCTTGGTTGACTATCGCTTCAGTATCTGTGTTGAACCATTCTCCTGCAAATGAAACGATAACCAAATTGTGAGTGACAAAATCTTCTTGCCATAGTACTACTTCACCAAGGTGTTCATCAAATTGATTGCTCACCAAAGACTATTGGGACTTCCTTGTAAGGTTTTACGAAAGGATAAGGCACATTCTTCTTCGGAAGGATGATTATAGGACCATACAGAGTTGCCCTGAGCCAGGAAATATGTGCATGCCAGAAAAGAGTTCCACGTTGGCCAATAACAGTGAAATTGTACATATAGCTCTGCCCTGTCTGTATCGGACACTGAGTCACGTATGCTGGTCCATCTGCCCAGCCGCTGCGAAGTTGTCTGATCCCATGCCTATAAATCAACACTGTTAAATTTTATATCTAACCAGAATACTCATGTATAAGTAACTATTAGTACATTGATGAGCTGAGTATAGACTTATATACCAGTGGATAGTAATATTGTTGGAGACATGGTTAGTCACATTTATAAGCAGACGGTCACCCTCTCTTGCTACGATACGAGGTCCTGGGAATTTCCCGTTTACAGTGACTATACTTTTCGTATGGCATAGCCGTGTAACATTTTGCAGCTTAATCTGCAAAATGTTGAGAAAAAGATTCTGTTAGTGAATGGCTAATGAAAAATGTAGTATAAATGCACATATGGTTAACAACGTACGTTGAAGTCGTAATGCCTGGTTTCTGCTAGAGAAAGACGTGGTAGCGCAGACAATGCCATGAACGCTACAAGGATTCTGATCAAAACCAGTAACTGAGAGGCACCCATTTTTTGATGGAGAATGTAGATGAGTGAACAACTCAAATTCTGGTTTGTTGTGTTGTTGATAGAGAAAAGGCAGGGAATTTATAGAGGCTGTTAGGTTGATCAGGTCAGGTAATTGAATGTGGAATAATGTTAAAAAACATATATATTTGAAAAATGTGGACTAAAGAGTACTTTTTCAGTACCTACAGTAGTTGGAAAACAACATTAGAGTGCTGTTAAAGACAATCTAGTTCTGTTTATGACCTTTCAGTTCTATTGCTGTCATATGTATATGTTCCTTTGTAGATGTTTTTTTTAAAGCAAGACAGTACCTGGTAATTTTGACCAACCTCTATAGCAAAAGTTAATACATTGTAATAGCAAAATGTCCTTGTAAAATCCATGTAACAGATTATCTATACTCTAATAAGCTAGCTAGCTAAGTTAATTCAGACTTGTCATTCTTGGCCTGTTCTACTGCTTACATTAGATGTTCTTACGACGATTATTTAGTTCTAGGCAGGTCGGTATAATCAAGGTCTCGACTTCGAGTATTTATCTCGGACTTAAGACAGATAAATTTCTCTTGACTAGAGTTTTGAAGTACTGTAAGTAGCTGGGATATGTTTCATGGTATCAAGAATGACACGTAGAAGGGGCCAAGTGGGTGCAATAGGAGTTTTGACTTGAGAAGCTCAATTTGGTGGCTATGGAGTTTTCATACTTCAGGTTTAATCCAAATATTTTGTAGGACCAATTTATTATATTACTGTGGTTCATCTTTTCTGGAACATTTATTTCCTGCCCAGCAAAGTTAGATCATAGAATAGATAATCTATTCAGATGAAATTCAAAGCATGGTTTTGTATTTTGTTAGTTCAGCTATATGCAGTCGCATGTAGAACTGAGGCGGAGCCACGAAGAAAACTTAGGAGGGGAGAAATGATAAAATCAAAAAGTATTCGCAATGTAGATAGCAATCATACGGTAACTGAGACATAAGTTATGTGGAAGTTTGTTCTACGCTGCAAATTTAACACTGTCCTTTGCTATATGCAGAGATACAGTAGTCTAAGCCGAGTTTCATGTCTTGATTTGGCTCTCCTTGACAAGACTTTCTACTGCCTTTAGCATCCAAATGTTCTGATATTGACTCACATAACCTTCTCCCACGTGCCCGTCTGATTAACTGGCCATAGTTGAGATTGCTGAATATGTGCCAGCAATGGCACTGATCACTCCAACGATAACTATGAACTTGCAAGTTGCAGTCTGGATAAAATGAATAACGGAATTAGTCCAAGTTGAACATATAAATGATTGACAGACTGAACGAGTATTGAGATTGCATTTACCTCGAGCGTTGTTAGGTTCTGTCCACCTAATCTCATGTAGCAGACACAGGGCAAGATAACAGACTGTTATGCAGAAAGTTGTATGTTAATAATAATATGGCAATGAAATGAGACCGTGATACAAAAAACAATCATGTTTAATGACTTACCACAAGCATTACTAGGAAGGATCCAATCAATGCCATCACAGATCCTACAGTGTGCGTATCAGAGAAAAACTTAGTCACATTTGCGGAAAGTAAGACTGGACAGAGTGAATTTTGAACTAGGCTTACCGAAATATGGAACAGTCAGTGCCACGACTAGTGATGAGAACAACAAAGCAGTTCTGATGAATACTGACATTGTTGGAGATCTATGAGTTGAAGGTAACAATTCTTCAACAGCTAGTGCAACAGGAGTAATCGACAAAGCAAACTTTGTAAGAGGGGTTGCGACCTGTAAAAAACCAAACCATTCAGTTGGAACACAGCAAGGTTTATCATAAGCGCTTAATGAACATGAATATATAAGTCCGTCTTCTTACCACAGTCCATCCTGCAATGCTAGTAGCAACTGAGTGTTTTGGCAGATTCAGCGTAAACTGAGAATTTGTGGCTTCACCAAACATTAAATAGCCACAGACTCCTATACCAGAATATATTAACGCTGCCACAGTAAAGCTGCATAGACATACAGACGTGTCTCTGAGAAAAAAGTAACAGACGCCACTCCTAGTTTTCAAATAGATATACAGAGACATAACATAGCTTACAGAACGAAGTTACCTGATAGCTAGAACGGAAGGAAATCGAGAGGGCTCTTCCATGGAGGTATAGATGTTTGGAAAAACAGAATGACTTCCGTAGCAGAAACTGTATATGCCGATTGTGATAGGCAATTTTGACAAGTCTAACGCTCTACCCGTGGGATGGAAACCGACTTCACCAGTCAAACCAACCCAAAACAAGCACACCACCACAAGGATCAATGAAACCACTCCACCAACTGGATGCAAAAGATAAAAGATATATTACACTTAGATTTACTCCTTTATGCAGAGTCAGAACATAAACTAAAAGTTACTAATCAAGAACCTGAAATATATGACAACAAACTGAGATTCGTGAGCCAAACTGTTGGGAGAATAGCAAGGGCACAACAAATGGCACAAATCTGATACGAGTTGAGATGAATTCCAGCAATATCCAGTTCAGCATTGGGGAAGAAGCTAGACAAGTTATCGCTCATCATGATCAAGTATTCCACGCACGAAGACTACACAAAACAACTTTCATTCCTTTAGCTTTTCAAAGGAAAAATAAAATGAATTTAAGATATGCAAGCATGAAATGAGAATGACACTTACATACAACTCTATGTACAATATTACCTGCAATTTCAAGATTTCAACAAATTAGTTCACAAAAACTTCTCATTCATTCATTCATTCAAATTCTTACAGACACTTGAAGTTTGTTTCATACTTACAGCCATACATATCCGGCCACTTATGCCAAAACAAGCCTGTCCGATATCAGGATATGTTTGAATGCTAGAGGAGCTGTCTAAACATCGCTTCAATAAAATCCCCGTATAACATGTAATCATCCCGAACATAAACAAAAGGATAATACTCAGCCATCCTCCCTCTTTGATTGCATATGGTGTCGAGAGGATCCCTATGCCACACAGGCAATTAATTGCTGCACGAAAGAAATACATATGATTCCGATTATTTCACAGATTATCCCAGCTTATGCATAATTTCAAACAACTCAACAGTATATAATCTGATGACCTCTTAGCTACAAATCATCAACTTTATATATCAGTTACAACCACATATAGACGGGGAACACATAAATTTGAGTTGACAGATGAGTGTGACAGATACATATATGTAGCTTACCATTAAAAACTGACTGAGAATAATTGCATTGTGGCGTTGAAAATTCAGTCCTAAGCGCTGAACAACTGGATAGTTTTGCACCGAATGTTGAAGTAGGAACAGCTTCTGTATCAGAACTTATTCCGTCAACAAGGGGTTCGGTCAAGGAAGATTCAGCTGCTGACGATGATATCAGTGATTTCCTGTCAACTGGCAGTAGGAAAGAGCTTCCTTCTCTTAAGAAGCTAGCCTTCGAAGGCGTAACACATGTGTATATGTGCATAGATTTCCTGCATAAGTAAAGCCAATTCCAACTTAGCATCATTGTCCTCCTATACACCTATATATACCAGGGTAGACACATAAGAGAATAATGGCGTCCGCCCCCTCCTAAAATTTGAAAAGAATTTTTTTATAAGTAACGTTCTGAAAGAACTATTTTCTCTATCTATTCATAGAATTAGAATGGGTATATATATATAAGTACAAGAAGCTATAATCTAAAAGATTAATCTAATCAGGAAACTGATGTATATACAAGTCTATACAATTACATAGTCTAACACACCCCTCAGTCGAAGCTGGAGGAAGTCAGATGCTTAGACTATCATGAAAATCATCAAAGAGTATGCGTGTAAGTCCTTTCGTGAAAGAGATAAAAGAAGAAGAGGTTGGTCGAAGAGAATAGGTTGAGAAGACTATTTAGAGTTTGACAGTGTTGACGGGAAGAAGAGAGAAAGAAAGAAAAAAAAAAAAGAAGAGCATGTCGAATTCAACAAACGGTGGAAGAGGGGAAGAAGAAGTTGTTTTTATTGACATGAGAGGGGATCGACAATAGTGGGTTCTTCGAGCAGATGAGAAGTTTGACAGATTGAAGAAAACTGTTTGAACATGGAAGGGGATCGACAACAGTGGGTTGTTCGATGAAGGAGAAGTTCGACAGATTAAAGAAAATTGTTCGAACATGGGTGGGGATCAATTGCAAGAGGATAGAAGAAAGTTCGACAAATTAAAGTGGGAATCGATTGCAGGTGAATCGTATATTGAACGTGAGGTTTTGTATATGGGAGAATATATTGAACTTGAGGTTTTGTATACGAGAATTCTGCAGCCGATTCCCACTAAATCGATTTTCTCTTCTTTCTCAAGGTCGATTCAACTTAATTGATTTTCTTCTCTGATCAAACAACCCACTGTTGTTGATCCCCACCCAGGTTCGAACAACATATACATTAGTTTTCTGATTAGATTAGTCTTTTAGATTATAGCTTGAGAGATAAGGAGAAAAGGGAGAAAAGAGATAAGAGTAATTGGATTTATTGCATTGAGGGTAAAGATGAGAGGCATGACCAACAACAGTGGGTTGTTTGATTAGAGAAGAAAATCAATTCAGTTGAATCGATCTTGAGAAAGAAGAGAAAATCGATTCAGTGGGAATCGATTGCAGGAGGATTGTATATGGAACGTGAGGTTTTGTATATGGGAGAATATATCGAACTTGAGGTTTTGTATACGGGAGTTCTGTAGCAGAAGAAAAGATGGGATAAGGAGAAAATGGAGAAAAGAAATAAGAGCAATTAAATTTATTACATTGAAGTAAAAGATGAGATGCATTGCTTACATGACTTTGATATCATGAAAGAATTATTTTTCCTATCTATTCATAGAATTAGAAGAGGTATATATATAAGTACAAGAAGCTATTAAGAAACTAATCTAACGAGTTCTATAATTTAAAATACTAATCTAATCAGGAAATTAAGGTATATACAAGTCTATACAATTACACAATCTAACAGTTTCAATAATTTAAGAGTTATGCCACCCCTTAACCCCGAAGCAATATCATATATATGTATAACTTAGCCCCGAACTTTAAATTATTGGTCCGCCCCCTACACGTATAATCTATATTCTATCAAAACATGAATTTGCAGGATAAGTTGATTTATCGAACCTGTAGCTCTGAGGCCAAGGATCGGAATCGGGTTGATCATGAAGTGAAGGTTGTCTTGAGGAAACAGAGGTTTCAGATTCAGAATCTTCCTGGTTGTATTCTGTTTCAGCCTCATTGTCTTCATCATCGGTTTCGATTCCGAAAATCCGGTTAGGTGGTCCTTCATAATCTTCTTCCAGTTTCATATTGTTCTTGATATCCAAGAAATACAATCAGCAAACAAACAAACCAAATTGATTGGGTATAAATCGGAATGACAGGTTATTATTTCTTATGCCGCCATTATGAACCTATATCTAACGTGAGGATTCTTGTGATTTTTTTTTCTTAAATTCTAACAGATTTTTAGGATATATGAAAAGTTCCTGATAACGGATATATCCGATCTAACAAACTCAAATTAATTAAACACAATCAAAGAGTTTTATCACGTTTTGAATTCTGATTTATATATATCAAATAACAGTTTCAGGTGATATTTTTAATTGAATCTTATATTCTGGTTTGTTTTACTATTATTAATTTTTTTTTCAGAGGAATTATTTTACTATTAATAGTAAAACAAATATTTATAACTTTCTATAGAAACTACATTGTCATTTATTTATTTATTTTTGATACATTGTAATTTTACTTCCTAGAATATGTACCACTAGTTCCTAAAGAAAATCATGTACTACCGTTGATTAAAAAACACATTACAAATTGAATGTTTCTGAAAACCTATAGCTATAAATGAAATATAACCTTCATGAGTTTTGAAAATAAATACATAAAATAAAATATTAGTATATATCCATTTATTAAGAAATCTAATATTAGTATCCATTTATTCAAATATATTTAATTTGAATAATATGTTCGCCCCTAAACCGGGTTGATCATGAAGTAAAGGGTAAGTTTTCCTTAAACCGGGGTTGATAATCCAACAAATTAAGCTCTCTCGAGACTGGTTCATCAATATCGCCTGGAAAATCATTCGGGTAAACTGTCAAATGTAACTGTTCATAAATATGGGCTTCTGGATACGAGGATTAGGGAATACAGTCATTGTGTCCATTGATTTTGATTCCGAAATTTTTGTAGAAACTATGAAATTGTATTGATATTGAAAGGGAATCAAAAATCCAAGATAACAAAAGATAGTTTAGCTCAACTGATATAGAAGGAATAAATTAACTAACTCTGCTCTCTGCTTCTTTTGAGACCCTCAAGATCTCAAGATGTCGTTCATATCTTCATTTTGCTTCTCTTGAACCCCTCAAGATCTCAAGATGTAGTGGATGTTAATCAAGTGCATCTTGAAACTTAATAATTGAAGTAAATGAAGGGGCATTCGCTTGGTTAAGAGATCAACAACGTTATTTGAGTTTAGAATTTGAACAATATTGATTATATTGGCTTTAACTTTTCACGAGTAAAATGATAATCAATTTGAATGTGTTTCGTTTTCTCGTTCTTGAGAAATATAGGATACTGCAATGCAAAGTTCATTCATTGAATCAGTGTATATAGGTGTAGCTGATGGGAAATTCCAGTGCATATAAATGCAGCAGATGAATGAGAAATTCCAGGTTTTTAAGTAGGAAGAGCAGCCACTGAACTTTGCAAGGAGTGAAAGCTAGTGTGCGATACTTGCCTCAGCAGCAGATTGAACGACTTACTGCGGGTTTTTTCTTTGACTTCCAAATATATGACAGTGTGAATATATGGCAGTGCGAGATACTCTACCTCTCATCAGACTTACTATAGATTTTTTTCTTGATTTCCAAATAATTACATTGTTTAAAAATTCAAGATTCTTGTGAATTTACATAGCAACCTACTTAATCATTTGAAATCCAGACTAATTAGAGTGATTGGTTTAAAATTCTATGTAACTTTAATTTAGACTTTTGAAATTTAGCTGGACATTCTAACTCTTTGATACAATTATAATACTTTTTGTTTAATTTTCATTATATATAATTTCTTTATTTGAATTCTATCTTCCACTCTTAGAAATCGATATGAATGAAATGAAAAATGATAAATCAACTTATTTTATTTCAATTCGCACGATCCGATCATCATTCTTCCTAAGAACTAATAGATCGACATGCATCATTTATTTTGATTTTTGCAGTCAGCTACAACATTAACTCGCTGCAAGTTTTCAAAAGTATACAACGGTATTTATAGTTTGAAAGTTATGAAGGCACTTTATTCAAAATCTGGCTTCGAATTATCTGGGTAGGTGCAGCCAGTCCTCTGGATAGTAACATTAGCTGCATAACAACCAGCCTTAATACAATCTTCAATGTGTTTCCCTTTCACCAACTGAGACAAAAATCCTCCAACGAATGCATCACCTACAAATATAAGCGAAGCATCTTTTTTAAACAATGAAAGAAGAAATCTTATTTGTCGCGCATACAACTGGAGCAATATTTTATCTGACTTGACTGAGACTTTTGATCGCATGTAACATTTGAGCTTCACAGGTTACTAAGAACACCAAAAATACTCACTTTCACCATTGGCATCAACAACTTTCTCTTTTGGCAACAGAATTACAGGGAACAACTTCACCTTCCCCTCCGCTGCAACCACAATAGGATTTGCACCTTGTTGAATGACAGTGACTCTTTTGTGTGCCGTAGAAGCCTTTGGTAACTGGGAAATTTTCAAAGCAATTTCTTCTACGTCCGCAGTCTGCCCATCCACACCATGAGAGTTAACTGAGTTAGATCTACAACTGGTTATCACAAAAAATTTCAGCATTATAGCAATGCATATGAAAGTATGAAACTATTACCTCCCAGCCATGAACTTTCGAGAAAACTCTAGCTTCTGTAGCAGTACTAAAAACATAGTCTATGTACCTAAAACCAAAGATCATCATAATCTCAATACATGATTGCACTTCCTAATCATTACATCAACTAACAATGACAATAATAAAAGATCTTACGGGAGAAGTTTGTCTTGTGCATCTTTGAAGAATTCACAGATAAATGGAGCAGAAAGGTGCATCATAAAAATCTATAACGGGAAAAGGTATTAGTTGAGAGACACTGAAGTTGAAACTTAGTAAGTACTTGTTAAACGTTTACCTTATTTTGAGCAGCTGCATGCTCAGCAACAAGTGAGATGGATTCTGGAGAAACTGTGAGAAAGAATCCGGCAATATAGTAGTACTTGGCCTTCTCCACTGTCAACACATAATCGAGTTAGTTTCACGGGACACCTACAAAAATTTCATTAACATAATATGGTACCTAGTGCCCAATTTTCTGGTTCCTTGAGATGATCAGATTTGTAGCAATTAGCAGCCGACAAGTTGGCAACAAGTGATCTGCAACATATCAGAGCACAATTTTGTTTCTTACTAAACTATGAGTAGAAGAGAAACCATGCCCAAAGACTAAAGGGGTTGTTCAATTAGAATGATGAAACCCAGGGATTAAACAACATTTGGAACCTTCAATCAGAATCACATAAATTAGTTGGTTTACTAATCAATTCCGAAAAATCTAAAATTCCCCTGGCCTTGATATATTAGGAGTTTTGGGGTGAAGAGTGTGTCTCTTGTGTGTGTGACGAGTGCCAAGAGAAGGGTAATTTTTAAACAAGCACATGCAGGATGGTCAAAGAAATTACGCCTTGAATTAGGATATAGTGATACAATAAAATACTCAAGAGTCAAGACAGACCCTTGATAAAAGGAGCATCAGGATGAATTGAGTAGAGATTGGAGCTTACCTTTCGGCACCAACCATACAGACAGCACAAGTACCAGTTGGAGTTTCGTCTTCATAATAATGAGCCTAAGCAACCATGGAAAACAAAGTAGAAATATTACTTGCATACCCATTGTCTAGTCACATTGTATTTTGGGCAATAATAAATTTTATATCTAGAATAGAAGATGACAAGAGGCTATGGTGATTCTTTATGATGTAAGTTTCTGGACAGTAAAGTTTCTTAATGACTAGTATTAACCATGGTCACTGAACTAAAATGGTGCATGATAATTGAAAATCCTTGTCATGCTAATTATGAATGGAGAAAAGAATTGATCGGAATTATAAGGTCCAAAGTTGAAACTTAATTCTTACATTGACACCAGCTGCTTTAGTGATTGCCTTCATTTCCTCTCCAAATTGATCTTTCCCAATAGAACCTATATAGCTAGTTGCACCAGGAATTTGTAACATCCACTGTAAATTAAAAAACTTCTATTAATTCGTTGAAACTCAAAGGCAATGTTTCACAATTATAACCCGGCGAAAGGCAGCAGGATGATTGAGTACCTGAGCAACTCTGATTGTATTTTGAGTAGCCCCTGCATTGGAATAATATATCAGTAAATAACTAATTTCTATGACAACTAGATAAAAAATCCAGATTTTGGGAAATGGAAAGTTACCTCCAGCAATGTAGTCCACTTTGTATTTAGATGCCATTTCTTCGTACCTGATATTACATTATATGATTTGTGAACAAAACCTATGACTCAAGCAACCATTCTCATATAATATAAGTGTGCCCACAAGTCTAATCACATACCAGCCTAGCCTCGCTTAATCGATGAACATACTTATTAATTCAATCTATTCATAGATGTTTTTCAGGATGATACTGATTTTATCATAAGGGTGCAGATGGAAACATCATAAAAAAGAGACAAATCCTTAGGATCCAAGGGCTGGAAGTAGAAAACACAATGGTTTATCGAGGCTGCTACCTCAGGTTTAAGAATTACAAGTGATCAAGTAAAAGAGTCCATAGATGAGATTTGATCAAAAACCAGTTTTTTCTGCACCCAATTTTACCTGTATTATATACAATCAACTAAAGACAAGCAACAGAACACCAGGAAACAACAATTCTAAACATGGAGGCCCTAAGAAATATTTTCATAAATGTTTTCTCAAAGGTGCATTATTTATGAGTTCTCAAAGTTGCTAGAACTCAACCAGCTTTTCAATCAACAAGATGTCTTGTGAGCTCACTAACCCATTTCATCCATATGCATATCAAGGCTAGCTGTGGCTGATCCTGATTCAGGTAACTTTTTTATTAGTGATTGGCATATCATAGTGTTATCAGTTATGTTACACTAGAATACTAGTAGTACATAATGGTAATTACTAATTAACACCGACTCTTGAACTCAGGGTGCCACTGCCAAACCATGTAGCTTTACATCATTGAAAAAAAAAAAAAAACCGGCAGACAACATGAATTTCCAAGGCCGTATCCACTTCGATGTCTATGCTATCATTTCGGACAAATTAAGAATCCATCTGTAACATTGACAAGAGTGGGTACTGTGCTAGACAGTACCAAGACCCTGACTGTTACAACTCAAAATGTGCATTTTTATGTCTCTCACGAGTAAGGTTCAGCTTTTTACAAGGATTAAACATACATATAATATACCACCAAGAAAATTGGAAACTCAATTATATACATACAATACACCACCAAGAAAAATGAAAACTCAATTATGATAAGATGGTCATGATTCGATATACTCACATTGGCAAGTGTTTTTCCTCAGCGAGTATTGCATCGTTGTACTTGAGATCATATCTATTGCGGAAAAACAAAGATAAATTGTATAGATCTATTAAACAGAAACACTGGAATAACACTTGCGAAAAAAAAACAGGACATCTAAGTTCAAATGAAGCAATCTTACTTACTTGTGGAAGAATTGTTCATCCACAACTGCAGAAATATCGAGAAGTGGATTTCCCATGCCGAGTATGATTCCTTGGTACTCCATTTTCAGTCAATTCAGTTAAAATTGGTGCTAAAAGAATGTTGGAATAGAGTGAAAAGCGAGCAGGATGACATTTGCCAGTAATTATCTGGATGATTGGCTTTGAGTTGGTGGGGATGACCTCGTACATGTAATATGCAACATGCCCAGATACATATTGATTGGATCTTATATTGCAGTCACCTCCCGGTAGAATCTGGACATATTATCCTTAAACGTCAGTCCTAACTGCCAGTATTTACATGCTGCAGTCCCACAAGTTCAAGAATGAACAAGTATTAGGGAAATACGAATTCCCATTATCCAAGTTTTCACAATATGAAGGCAATTAGTACTGGTTACAAGAGACAACATGCACTGGAATATGGTGAACATGACAGTCCAAGGAATGTTGACAAGACAACAATCACGAGCAAGAGATGAAAGACAAAGGGTCAAACACAACAGAACATGATCAGCAGTTTACCGTTACTTCACTAGAGAATATGATTAGGACAACATAAAACATCCTCAAACATTTCGTCAAATAAATCTGCTTATTCTAGACGCTAAACCTAACAATTCAACTTCTTACAACGTTCAAGTAAATCGAAGACCCTTTAACAATCTTGAAAAGACCTCAGTAAATTCATCCTATAACAATTGAAGTAGAGAGCTTTTTTGACATAGACCTTCATGGATATGGTTTTTCTTTTTAATTTATCACTGGCATCCAGTGCACCAGTACATGCGACTAATTCAGCCAAGCACGGGTCGACCATTTTCGAGGGACGGCTCTGCATTGGCATTTTTACAAACACTCTCGATCTCAAGACCTTGATCAAGTGTAAGTCATTTGCCCCTTGAGTCGTCCACCACCGTGGTCATCACTCATCATGGTATATGTTTAACTATGCTTATAATTGCCAACAGTCAACACCAAATCAATTTATAAGTAGAATTCTACACACAGAACATGTTGCACTAGACTCCAGCGTATAATTTACCAAGAAAAATATATAATACTAACACAGTAATACCATAAATGTGAGAAACTAAACAAAATCCAAATTGGAAGCAAACAGATACAGAACAGAACCCAAAAATAAACTATTGAAATTCCAGTGTTCCACATAGGAGATAATAATAATAAGAAAGAAACTTAACTGTAGACACCAAGCTCAGATTTTCTTCTGTGAGCTAAAAACTTGGGTTTTTCGATAAAATTTGCTGAGCTTGAGATGATGTGATCGATACACACCACTTGAGTCTCTAATCATCCGTGTCATTGTCGTTCCATAAATGAGTGTTTGTCGGTGGACACTATTTTTCTTGGGTTTCTTGGTGTTGATTACTCAATTAGATTGTAGATTGTTTTTGAATTTTTGAGTTTGATACTCCATTTATTCTTAGTTTAATGGTATCTAATTAGATATTTGAGTTCAGAGTACCATAGTTTTAATTAAATTGGAATATATTAGACTAGCTCCAATTGGGCGTAGACGCGCACCGTGACGCCTCCGACGGTCCACGCCGCAGCATGCATCCCACACCGTGAATTGGCAGCAGCCAACCACATGTCAATATGTATTTTTTTTTCGCATTCGAATTATATTCGTTTTAAAACGGTAATATCTCCAAAAATACAAAATAAAAAAATAAAAAAATCACCAATGACTATATTTTTTCAAGATCTAGAAAATGAAATCAATCTTGATATTTTTTACTTCATCCCATCTCCAACTCCTATTTCTCTCTTAATTAAACTTAAAAAAACTCTCTTCTCCAAAACACCCTTTCCACTTTCATTTTCCGGAGAGATGGACACGGAGTATTTTTAGTGGTTGAAAGAAAACAAACCCAAAAAATACCATCAGTACATGCAGGCTCACTTCGAAAACACGATTTTCCCACCACAACCGAGTCCCCAAACGAGTGTCGTTCGACCTCTGTTTCAAGATCCCTACACTCAAAATTACCAATCTTCATCCTCCCAAACACCAATGTTTTCACAAACACCGGAAGAAGAGGTCGTGATGGAGACGCAGTCGGAAAAACAACCGATCCGGAGGCGTGGGAAAGCCAAAGCCACCGGAGGAGCGTCAACCAACACAACAACCGGACGGAACAACCCATACAACGAGAGTGAGGATTTGGGGCTCATCTCAGCTTACATGGAGGTTAGTCAAAATGCCATTGTTGGAACGGATCAGAAGTATTGTAAATTGTTCCGTCTTATTACGGAGAAGTATGAGGATATCAAGATGGTA
>JAYMSP010003389.1:0-19981 GCA_036897095.1 Plantago elongata
CATTTTGACATCAAGCCTCACAACATACTTCTTGATGAGAACTTCAACCCGAAAATTTCTGATTTTGGGCTTGCAAAGTTTTACCCAACAGAACACAACACGGTGACTCTCACTGCTGCACGGGGAACAATAGGATATGTGGCTCCTGAGTTGATCAATAGGACTATTGGCAACGTTTCTTACAAGGCAGATGTATATAGCTTTGGGATGCTGCTGATGGAAATGGTGGGATTAAACAGGGATTTGGTAGAAAATGGTGAAGAGTCTAGCCAATACTTTCCCAATTGGATATATAGCCACCTGGATAAATAGAAGGATGTTGAAGCTGGAATCGATGACCTTGAAGAGAAAATCACACGGAAGATGGCTATAGTGGCGTTATGGTGCATACAAATGAGTCCGGGTGATCGGCCCTCTATGAGTAAAGTGATGGAAATGCTTGAAAGTGAAGTTGAGACTCTACAAGTTCCTCCGAAACCGTTCACATCACAGGATATGGTTGCACAAACTTCAAACACTGGTTCAACTTGGGCCACAGAGTTGACTGATTCCACACAGGATTAAAACTTTTTGAATGTGTAAAATTAGAATAAGCGAATGCTATCTTTTACTTAGATATTACTCTCGCACAAAATTTAGCTTATATGCATAATTTCTAAATATACTTACAAGTTACAAGTCACTGCCGATTTGTCTTCATGACCAGAATTTCCAGGGAAATGCGTTAAACTGTGCACAGGCATAGAAGCAGTTAGGTTTAGAACATAACTACGAGGAATTTACAACATCATACGAAAAGCAGAAGTAGGCGTTAGTAGTATTCACCTTGAAGAAGAACATGCTTTCCAGCGTTCAGCAACCTCATGAGTAACAAATAAACATGTTCTCTTAAGTTTTTGAAGTCTAACTTGTCACAGTAACAATTCATCTAGTCCTCTGACTGTCTGACATCATCAATCAAAAGGTAAGACTGTTTCAAGGTAGCTACATCCTTCAGTTTGTAAATCAGAATTGAAATTGTACCTCTTTCATTTAAGCACATAAATCGATCAAATGTTGCTGCGTTTGGTTACCAATTCAACATTTCAGCCTCAGTACTAGGATTCAAACAAAAAACATAAGGTCAGAAGAAAGTTTTCCACACCAATACTATATTAGTATATCTCTAATACCAAATGTACAGTTCAAAGTTCTAACCATCAGAGAGACAAGTGCAATAGAAATAATATTTGGATTTAGCAATTGCAAACATATGAAATGAAATTGAAGAGTGAAAGTAGGAATGCTGAATGAGTAGAATACAGAGCCAATACCTATGAAAAAATCAATCTCCACGGAACATTGATCTGATCGGAAATGGAGGAGTTGTTCATAGCTAATCTACTCAAGACGCCATCGTCAATTGGGTATTTCCACTAATGCCAAAAACAACCTGATCTCTCTTCGACATACAACCCCATTCGGGAAAGAGGGCTCGTGTAATGATGAAGAGAAAGAAGACACATGATATTTATTCCACGCGCTTTTATGACTTATAATTTCAGTTCAAATTATTTTACGGTGGATATAAATAAACCGAACAATAAAATTGAGATTGTGACGGTTCTAAAATCATCTCCAATTCTCAAGTACTATCATACGTCAAGTCATCATTCCATTAATAATAAATTTAATCAACTCTTCATCTCCAACCCTCAAACTCTATCGTACTTCAATTTTTATTTTTTTATTCATTTCTTTTAAACTTCATAATTCAACTTCATTTTATTTTAAATTTTATTAATTAATTAATATAACATCAAATAAAAAATTACATGGTATTATATTTTATTTGTTGGAGTGTTTTTATTTTATGTAAGTTCATTTTTTAGTGAGCTCGAATAGGTTAAATTTTACAATTTGTATTCTAATTTATCAATATTAAAATATAAAAAGTAAAAAGTAAATATTAAACAAAACGAAGTAAAATGTGAAATTGGAAAAAGAGAAACAAAACAAACAGAATACAACAAATATAGTGAAATGAAAGAAAGAAAAAGCAATAAGATGGTTACTTGACCCTCAAATGCGTTTAAAAATATCAAACACATTTGATAGTAAACGACTATCGAACTCCCCGTTGGAGTAAGCCCAAACGGTGTACAACAATTGAGATTTGAATGAATAAAGTATATGATATTGTGTCTCCAATGGTCAAATTCCATTAAATGCTCTATAAATAGTCCATTGACAGTTTGATAGCAATTAACCCTCTATTTTCTATTTTCGTTTTAAACTGTTTTGTTTTATATTAATTTTTTTTTTCTGTTTAACTTGTTCTGGTTTATTTGTTTTTTTTTTTTCTTTTTTTACTCTATTTTACATTTTATTTCATTTGTTTTTGTAATATTTATTTTAAGTTTATGTAATGTAATCTTCAATCTCAAGTATTATTATACTTTTATTAAATATTGTATTGTTTATTCACAAATATTGTATCTTTTAATTTTAATTTTATACTATGTGAAGTAATTAACGTGATTAATAATAAATAAGAAGTTTGAATTATGAAGTTTTAAAAAGCAAAAGAATAGTATAATTTAAAAGAAATGGAAAAGAAAATAAAAATTAAATATAATAGAATTTAAGGGGTGGAGATAAAGAGTTTAATAGGGTTTATTGTTATAAAATGGTGATGGAACAGTTTAATATAGTGTGGGGGTTGGAGATAATCTATCTAGTCTTATCAAGTATATTGGCATTTATGTAACACCATGTGTACTAAATATTCTAGTATAAAATGAGGTTATGATTGAAGAAAGAAAGAAATAACCTATGACTATTATAAACGGAAGACCATTATGTTAGTTTGCGAACCAAAATTTTCATTTTGACAGGCTTTTCTTTGCAACACATATGGTTTATTTAATCCATAGTCTATCTATAGTTTATACTATTATAAAAAGGAAAGTGGTACAAATTAGTTGGCGGATCAATTTTAATTTCCCTTTTAATCACTTAACTACTTTTTCCCTTATAACAATGTATTATAATTATATTTTTACAATAATGTATATTAAATTAAATAAATTTTCAACAATATTAATAAGTTCAAAGTTCTCACGCGAGTACCGCTTGTTAATTTTCTAGTATTATAAAAAAGAAGAGGTACCGGTTAGCTAGCAGACCAACTTTTAATTTTTCATTTTTACTCTTAACTACTTTTTTCCTTAAATAATTTAATCTTATGAATATTATATTATAATTATATTTCTACAATAATGTACATTAAACTATTAATACTTAAATAATTTTTTAACAATATTAATAAGTTTAAAGTTCGCAATCGAGTATTGTGTGTTAATTTTGTAGTCTTATTAAAAATTACACTTTAATTTATAATTTTATAATGATATAAATTATTAATTTATAGTTTTTCTAATAACAATTATAAGTTGAAGTTTGCACCCTAGTACCACGTAGTGTAATATTGGACATTACGATTTTTCCCATTTCAAATAATAAAATTGGTCCTAATGATTTTCCCATTTGAAATAACTAAAAAACTGTTCCAAATGATGTGGATAATTTGAACCCTGGCTGAGCATTTAAATTTCCAATGGCGGCAATAATGAATTGGCAGTTTCTCATGTAACATTGATCCTATCCTCACTTAACAACTTCCCTGCGCCTTTTCAGTGCCCTCACTTGTAGTATATGAACTGTCAACAGTCTCCTCCTTCTACTACATTGCAAACTTGCAGGCTAAAACAACTCTCATTAACCATGTCAAGAAATTCAGCAGCGAAACGTCTCGTTCGTGAGTGTATGTCTTCTTTTTCACTTGTTCAAAGGTTTTTCAACTCACCTTGCATTTACACTATATTATCATTTCAGAGTTAGCAGAGGAGTGTGGAAATCGTAGAGGCTTAGCCATGACATTTTTAAGTGTAAAGGATAGTCAAGATAGAACTGTGCTTCACATGGCTGCTGCTGGAGGAAAGACCAATACATGCGACTATCGAGTTAATCAAATCAAGCTTGATGTCAATATCAGAGATGGAAGTGGTATGTATTAAGTAATGAATTATCCTCACTTTTACCTTTTTTGTATTATACATTTTCTTTCTTTCGATCTTTAAGGTTTGTATTTGTTTTTGGCAGGATGTACTCCTCTATTTCATGCTGTTGGGGCTCAAAAGATCTCAACTGTAGAGTTTCTAATTGCATTTGGTGCTGATATCTCTGTGTGCGATTCAAATGGGTGCAGTTCCTTGCACATGGCTGCTAATACTGGTGTGTTCTCTGTTCCTTAACTTGATGTTTTTAGAAGGTATTTTAGATTGATGATGTTATGCATTGTGGACATAGTGACTTTTTGGATCCTGATTAATCCTCTTGCTTGTATACTAGGACTAGGTTTTCACATTCACTACAGTTTATGTGTGATCATTTGAAAATGTAATGTTAAAATAAATAAATAATACATTGCCCCCACTTTCTATACCTCATGTTAGAATGTGATGCTGAATAATTCAGGAAATGTGGAAATTATGGAGCTTTTGATCTCTAATGGAGCAGGTCCGGCCACTCCATTGCAAATGGTTGTATCAGAGGGAAACAAAGAAGCTGTTGAAGTCCTATTAAGACATAATGCCGATGTGAGATCCTTGTAACTTAGATTGATTCCGATGTGGTCTGATGAATATCTTTGAAGTAGGTGCTGGATACAAAGCGATATATATAGTAATCTCCTGCCACTAACAATCTACTAATCATGACTAAAAACAAATGTGTATAGTTTTGGAATAGACATGCTAGCTATATGTTATTTAAGTCTGATTTTCACATATATTTATAGAAAAGCAAACTCACCATAACGGTCTTTTTTCCAGCCAAATTTAACTGGAGGTCAACTTTTTACTCCGGTTTTCTCAGCATTATTGGCTGGATCTGTAGAGTGCTTGGAGCTGCTGCTAAAAGTATTACAGATTGTTCATCTCTTGTATGTTCTCACCTGCAGGAAATTTGCACTCAGTTCTATCGATATCCCAATTGAGTTTGAGTTTGTTTCGTAGATAATCAATCCACAGTGTTAAGATGAAATAGCTGCCTTTTATCTGCTTCAATAAGATTGCATGGTAGAGGAATACATTCTATCATGGATTCAAACTACTGTTTTAGTTATCAGTTATAACTAACTTTTCTGAAAAATACTACAAAAGGCCTTCAAGAATTCTTGAACTTATTATCAGGCTGGAGGAGATCCAAACACCATTCAAGGTGGTATGGAACCTTTAGTCTACGCAGCCAATACGGAGCAGGCGAGAATGGTAGACTGCTTGGTGAACTATGGTGCAGATCCTAATGTTACCTGCTCTGTGAGTTTCTTGATGTTGCCCTTCGTTTGCTTTTTATGTTATAATTTTGGCCATCGGTGTGCAATTTCCTCTCTTTAATCTTAATTCTAGCTATCATACTAATAATATTACGGTGCTTTTCTTGTGAGTGATCTAGTTTATTTTATTGTAATGTTAAAGTGTCATTATATTTATTAAAGTGTTATTTACTTTTATAACTTATTTAACGCTTTTTAATTTATAATTTAATGTCTCCAATTGTCATGTTAAAGTGTCATTTACTAGTTAAATTGTCGTCTCACTATTACTAGAGCTTCTTTTCTATTTTTCAGCAATCGGCTAGAAAGTCTATTTTAATTTTTATCCGCTCGCAACCTCACACAACACTCCTTAAGAGTTTTTACAAATGCGATCCAAATTATATTTTTCTAAAAGAATTGAAAACACTTCAGAACAGGGTAATTGAATCAGTCTAGGATGAACGTTGTGGTTGTGGTTGTTGATTAGGTTCATTCAAAAAAACCAAACTATAACCGCTTAGATGATGGCAATGTCTTAGTTTTGGACTTTTAATTTTTTTGATGTGTATTGTATCTATTTTATGCCTATGTATTTTAGTTTTGCACCTAACCATTTTTATTCCATTGTTATTTTAAAAAAATTATATATTTGTGATTATAACTATGCCACATAACTCCTTAAACTACTAAATGATTGAGTCAACTCACACCTAAAAAAATAATAAAAAGTATATAATTACATAAAAATTATTCATTTTGAATTTGGTCTAAGCCAACTTAACCAACCAAAAAGTTGAAGAGACTATGGGTTGATATTAATACTCAAAATTCTGGTACTTTCTAAATTAATTCGTGTACAAAAATGTGTAGATTTTTTTTGCACTTATCCATTCAAACTTACCCATTCAATACTCATGAAACATATAATATGTAAGTTCGTATGTGATATATTCGATCAATAGTTCACTAAACAGCATAGCAGCTTGTTAACTGAAGATAAAAAGTGTAGTTATATAGTTGAACGATCAGTAACTGTTCTGTTCTGGTATGATGACTCCGGCAGTTTGGGTTGACTCCCTTGGAATTTGCGGCATTGACAAATAACCTTGATATAATGAGGATATTGTTACCAGCAACTTCTAATCCGTCTTACCCAGATTGGAGGATACATGGAATTCTGGAACACATTCCTTCAGTGGTGCCAGTGGCGGTATGAACTTAACCCAAGTTTCTATATCTCAAATCTCAATGATCTATATTTCTTCTGTTCGCTTGTCATTTGCAGTTTTCTAGGAATGTACCTGATGAGCAAAGTTTTCTTATATGTAAAGAAAAGGGAAATGATGCTTTCCGGATGGGAAATTATTCGAATGCTTTAATGTGGTACTCAAGGGTAAATTTCAATCACCTCTTCACGGTGGACTTCACTGTTATGATGAATGATATTGTGCTTTCATAATAGTGCGGTTTAATTCACTGATAAAATCTGAAATTCTAACCGGTGAATCTGTGGTAGTAGGCAATAAAGATAAATCCTTTCGAATGGTCAACTTTCTCAAGCAGAAGCCTCTGCTGGCTCCACTTGCATGCTGGTGAGGAAGCTTTAGCTGATGCTATATCTTGTATCAACTTGAATCCGGACTTGCCAGAAGCATACTACAGGAAAGGCAGAGCTTACAAACTTCTTAAAGTAAGCTGACTCTCATTCCTGATCTTATCCGCTTCAATTTTTCAAGAAACGTATCTTTTAATGACTACAAATATTTGCATCATAATTTTTTAATATTTGCAGAACTACATGAAGGCTACGGAAGCATTCAAGATGGCATTGCAGCTGGATACCTATAACAAAGCAATCAAAATAGAACTCAGGTATTGCCATAGAACTTGGAAGTCTAATAATACATGGTTAAGCTCACAATTTAATCTACCTGGATGTGAAATGATCATTTCCCTGATTGTTGTAACTTGTAACAGGGAACTAAAGAAATGGTTTCTGAAGAGTAAGTGTCTCAATACATTTGAAGACGTCCAAAATTATAGATGTACATTTGATGCATGTTTTGACAGGCGCACCTTGGCAGGATATCTCAAGACTCATCTATCTGTTCGTAGACTATAAAATCGTTTTTTGTTGTTTAAAACATGAACTTCTGTAAATTTTGCTCCACTGTATTGGTAGTGACAATGTAATTAAGGCATTGGTAGTGAAATTAAACAGTTGAATTGTAATTTTGGTCATGGACCTATATCGAATTTCATTTGCATATTTGGTCCGTGATAAAATGTTCTGGTTTCTATACTTTTTTCAAATGAAAAACCATCAAACACTCATTCGCTCTGATATTTATACAAATTTGCTGCTCGAAGCCTCAAAGTAATTTGGGCTCGTACCAAGTAACCAACTATTTCTAGTCTCAGAATCCTACAACTCTGTATTAACCCTCATCCTTTACAAACAACTTTTATGTTCATACTCCATACATGTTCCCAGAAAAGAAAATAGGGAACGAAAGAAACTAAAATGTGACAAAATTGTTGCTATACTCCTGTCATACCAATGGGACCAGCTTCCTAACCATTCTGCATCCACTGAATCATATAAAAGCGAACAAATCATACCCCTTTAGCCTTCTTTGTACATGTCTTGCGACACGCAGTACATACTCTTCTGGGTTGTTCATTCCAGTGAGTGCAAAAATCACACTCCCAGCCAGGCAAATTTCTCGTCATTCCCTTGCTAGTACCAGCTTTGTTCTTTGAAATGCTGTGCTTCTTAGTCTTTGTAACATCTGAGAGACCATTCTCTAATGCCCTAACCAAGTTCTCAAAATATTTTCGTGTGGCTCTTGTCAGACCAGTAAGTTTGTTGCGAAAAGTATTGAACTCTGGTGCTGGTGGATCCTCAGGATTAGGGTTGATGTAACTTTTCAACTCTTCTTCTGCACAAAGGTGAAGCTTCTCCAGGGCCTGTTCTGCCTGACCTTGCAAATGCTCAAAAAATTCCTTCTTCTCCAATTCTTTCTCAATCGAATAGAATCCATAAGCATAGGTCCATTTCAGCACCCTTCTACACTCTGCTATCTGCTGCCAGGCCTCTGTTATAAACTCCAATTCCATTGGCGATTGCCGTTGTATGTCACCCAGTCTCTCGAGATGTTCTTGCATTTTGTGCAGATCATCTAAAGCCTTTATCCTCGACTTATTGTTAGAAGCCCATCGCTCGTAATAATGAGCATATATATCCAAAGATTTATTGGCCATTTTTTTCTGCTGCTCAGCTTCATTCAACTCACTACCTACCCCTCCTTTAGCCTTAGCTTCTAAGTAAACATTGCATGAGGTCACGCTTCGCTTATTATGACTCTTCCAATCAAGAAGGCAAAACCAGCAAAACTCGAACGTGCAAGGTGCCCTGCAAGTCATGTGCATACAACCATTGTTCTTCTCGATGGGCCGCTTGCACTTGGGACAAGGCTTCGAGTGCTTCATTATCCACTTAGTGTTCTCTGCCTCCGAGTAGTTCTTCAAAACCCAACTAGCCACAGTCTCGCAGTCCACGGGACTATGAACCTCTTCCAAACAACTCCAACAGAATCTATTCAAACAACGACACACCACATCATAGTTCCCACTTCCAAGAACATACTCAACCGCAAACTTACAACTAGGAGCCGGACACCACTTAATATTGGGGCTGTTTTCGACATACGACCCAAGTAGGTAACGATGATACTTAGCCTTCTCAACCTCTGACAATGCCAAGTTATCATCATCAACCATATCTAACCCAACAGCAGCACCACACTTATGATAAGGACACTTCAGAGTCAAGCAACCAGCTCCATCATTAATAGCAGAACTAACATAACACTTCCAGCAACTATAACAGAAAAGATGATCACAATAAACAGTACACCTTGAATTCTCACTCAAACACTCGTCAAAACAAATTCCACAATCTATCTTCGACTTGGAGTTTTTGGGTTTCTTATCAAGACCCTCCAGTATCCCAACAGCTTCGCGAACTTTCACCTCGTTTGCGAACCATTCCTCGTACACATTATTAACATTCCACTTATGATGAAGCAAAAGTAAGCAAGCAGCTTCATTAGAAACCACCAGAATAGAACGGATTTCAGAAATACATTTCTCTTGGCGTTGTTTAATATCATTTTCCGTCAAAATCGAATAATTCTGCTCCTTCTCAACGGGATCGTTATCAGTAGCAATGTCGACATCGGATTTGGCCTCCTCGTCGGAAATGTAGCTGCCATTAAAGTCTTCGTCGTCTGAGTCAATATACACAGGATCATCCATTAGAATCAAGAAATTGTTCACTGGATAAACCCTAAGGAGATAAAATGGGAAAGATCGAACGCAATTCGGTGATTAGGGTTTATGTGAGTGAAGATGATTGAATTGGGAATCAGTTGACAGTTGATGATGATGACTGATGAGTTACTGAAGCACTGTAGCAAATTGATTGTTCATTTATACTAGTAGTTGGTAAAATTGTTTCAGGTAGTGGTTAATAAACAACGAATTGTACGTCTCAACTAAACAACAGACAAATCACAACCAGATCACCTCGCCAAGCTTCTATCACTCGTAAGTCATATAAGTTCCGTCCTTTCCTGGTAGAAACTACGAATTGTTCGTCGCAACTCTAAACAGGCCTCTAAAATCATTAAAATTTGATTAAAGATAATTAAAAATCACCTATTTTAATCGGATTTTCTTGATTTTAATTGCTTGCGAAAGAGTGTTAATATTTGCATGATCAGATTCAGCTTGCTTCCTGCAATACGATGTGCATTGATGATAGATAATTGGTTTTTTTTCTTAACTAGTTGATATTTTGTGGTAGTTTAGTAAATTTAAAACAGTCATGCCCTAGTAGTATTCATTGATTTGCTAGCTAGTTCTGTTGAATAATGAATACTAGTATTAGCCCTATAGGAAGTGATTGGTATATGATTAACCCGCTTTTTTTTATCTAAAGTTTTATACAAATTTCAATTGATCGATCCTTCTTCTTCAAGAAGGTAACCAAACCATTTATTTTCTTCTTCTTATAATGTAGCTTCTTTATTCTTTGATTCATAATTTCAATTAATTGATTGATCGACCATAGTTGTTTGCTTACAGTTCGAAAGTAAATTATGATCTCTTTGGAGAATCCCTCTTCTCATCATCCAATGGTACGTATTATCTATCAAGAACAACTATTTTATATCGACAACAATCATATACTCTATGCATCTTGGTTTTGATGATTTGTATTGGATAAAATTAGTTTCGGTTCAATGGTTATGACTTATGTAATATGGATAGGCCTAGTTAAGATTTACATTTTAATGTACATTGGAGAATTTTTTATGCTCATGTAGACGCTTCTGAGTTTATAATAATAAGCTATTATTTTTGTTGTTTCTGAAAAAACATACGTACTCAATGCGTGGGTGGACGCTTCTGAATTTATAATACTAAGCTATTATTTTTGCCATTTCAGAAAAAATATACCATGAATGCATATTAGTTGGCGACAGAGGATGGTGTTTTGAAATATAAAGTCCATGCATGAATATTAGTTTTTCCAATGGCTTTGGGATTGAGTTTTTATATAGTTTTTAATACAAAAATTCAATTTAAATCGAGAAGTAACAAAACACACTAAATATCTTTTTTATTTTATTCTATTTTTAAAGGTAATTTTTGACTGTTGAGGAAGTTAAAATCGAGAGGGAGTATATATGGATATATGTAGATGGTTAAAACTGAAAAAAGAACGTACACGGATAGATGTTTTTGCAGTCACGTAACAAGATGAGTAACAAAACTTTGTTTTTGCGTTTAATGTTTTGAAGTTATGACAATTGTCTATGGGCAAGTAAGTTACTTAACTAATGTGTGGTGACAAAGTAGCTTGCAAGAGCATGACACCAATTTGATGTTCTTAAAATTTCTACTTGTTGCTTTATTTAGGAGTGAATTGGATTAGTGAATTGCCTGATGACATTCTCATTAGCGTACTTTCGAGGTTGACAATGAAAGAGGCGGGAAGGACGAGTGTGCTAGCAAGGAGATGGAGACATGTTTGGGCCTATACTACTACTCTTGACTTTGATGATTTAGAGATATTAGAGGAATTGCAAGAAAAAATAGTTTGGATATTTCTGCACCAAATCTTATATCCTTGGATTATTGTGGACCAACATTAAGCTCCCCTTCCCAAAGCTCTCCTAAGCTAGCCAATGTTTCCATTGGTGGTGTTTATGGCTTAGATTTGATACATGGTTCTTCTGATCTTTCGAGTTGTCGCTCTTGCATCGAAGAGCTCTATCTTCAAATACATCAGTTTGTTAAGGTTTGTATTTTGTTCATACCTTCGATATTTTTTTTCTTCTAGTGTTTTACTAAATCTCTGTTGATTTAGACTCGTGTATTCCCAAGAGCTAATGTCTCTGTTAATTATATATTTAATTGAAAACCTCAAAAATTGAATAATATAAAATATTTGAAAGGAAAATGAAACCAATTGTTTATTTATATAGATATAATTTATTTGTAATTCAAAAAAATACGGGACACCATTTTTTTAGAATCTTTACAATTTTCGGGTTCTGATTTGGGGATTTTTATTAAACGGCGCCATCTTTCACTGTTAATCGTAACAATGCCCAAACACAAAAGTTTTTCCACCGGTCCGTTAATTATACATGCTCATGTAGAAAGAAAAAGAACACAAGTTGTGCATCATCATCACCTTCGCATTTATTTAAGTACTTACCAGATAAATAAGCACATGTATGCTTAATTAATGCTTCCCATATCATATGAGGGTGAGATCAATGGTCCTTTGTATTTCCAACGTGTGATTTATTGACAAAATTGCTCTATACATAATTACTAAATACTCTAAGATGACTCAATCACTCACTGATCAGTGGCACAAATTCACACAATAAGCAGCTAGATCTCCAAGTGCAAATACCCAAATCAAGAAATGGACTCAATAGCTGCAAATAGCAATATCAACATGCCACATGCCCTGTGCATACCCTTCATGTCACAAGGCCATATCACCCCAATGCTGAAGCTAGCCAAGCTCTTGCATCAAAAAGGCTTCTACATCACATTCGTTAATTCCGAATACAACCACCGTTGCTTCCTCAAGTCCTGTGACCCTGCCAGACTTCCGATTCGAAACTATTCCTGATGGCCTTCCTGAGTCGGATGCAGATGTCACGCAGGACATCCCTGCTCTTTCTGCTTCGGTGGGTGCAACGTGCTTGGAACCCTTTTGCGAGCTTATTGAAAGGCTAGATAGTAAAAGCTCCGGACCGAAAGTGAGTTGCACTGTTGCCGATGGGGTCATGCCGTTTTTATTTGAGGCCGAGGAGAGATTAGGACAGCCGGAAGTGTTGTTCAGGACTACCAGTGCTATTGGATTATAGGCTTTAACTCAGTATCAGCATTTAACTTGACTTGGGCTACATTCCTCTTAAAGGTATGCACATTCAACCATATGTGTGCATAAGTTCAAATTTCCAAGCCTAAATTATTCTTGTGTATACATGCAGATGCGAGCCAATTAACGAACGGTTATTTGGATACCATCGTCGATTGGGTTCCAGGAACAAAGGATTTTCGATTGAGGGATTTCCCATCCTTCATTCGAACAACAGATCCTCAAGACTTTATGCTCAATGTTTTCGTAAAAATAGCTAGTGTTGTATTTAGAGGCAGAGCTGTGATCCTCAACACATTTGATACCTTGGAATACGACGTCATAGAAGCATTATCCTCCATGTTTCCACACATATACACTATCGACCCTCTCCAACTGATGATGAACTACATGCAGGACGAAGAGCTAAATACGATTGGGTCTAGTCTCTGGAAGGAAGATACAGGTTGCCTCAAGTGGCTTGACACACAAGAGCCCGAGTCAGTTCTATACGTAAACTTTGGCAGTATAACCACTGTCACTGCTCAACAATTGACTATATTCGCTTGGGGCTTGGCTAACACCAAGACAATCTTTTTATGGATCATCCGGGATGATTTAGTGGCGCAGGCGATTCAGCTATGCTGCCACCAGAGTTTGTGGTGGAAACTGATAGAAGCATGTTTGCTAGCTGGTGTCCTCAGGAGCAAGTGTTGAGCCACCCTGCTATCGGAGGATTCTTGACGCATTGTGGGTGGAATTCGACTATAGAAAGTATTACTTGTGGGGTGATGGTGATATGATGGCTTTTCTTTTCGGAGCAACAAACGAATTGTAGGTACAGTTGCGTCGAATGGGGAATGGGGATGGAGATACGCAGCAATGTGAAGAGAGACGAGGTCGAAGTACAAGTGAAAGAGCTCATGGAAGGTGAAAAAGGAAAGAAAATGAGAGAAAAAGCTAAGGAGTGGAAGAGTAAAGCAGAGGATGCAACTCTACCTGGTGGTTCTTCTCAGTTGAATTTGGACAAGCTGATTAGTGAGGTGCTTTTGAGTTCAAGTCGGGACGGATATATGTTAGAGGTAGTGAATTTTTTTTACTATAAATTTGATTTAAAAAATTTATTATTAACGACTAATGAAAATTACATTTTCAAAACTCACATAGTAAAGAACAATGTTTAGATTATAATTTTTTAAATTATGTGTTTATAAACGTGATGAATTAGATATAATATAGCTTTGTTTAAATTGAATAATTTTTTTAAGTATATTAAGTAAATGAATTTACCATTGAATAGAAAAAATAAAAATATAAAAAGAGTTAAATAAAATAAAGTTAAGTATTTATAAAATATGATTGCGAAATGTAAACTAAAAGAACATTAAAAAGAGAGAAATAATAAAAAATGTTATTGAATCATAAAGAAATAATGAAAAATGCCAAGTAAATTGTAGAAAACAATATAAACAAAATGGTTGGAAAATCTAACACTACTGAGAATCGAACTTGTGATTAATTGGTATAAAATAATATAAACAAAATGGTTGGAAAACTACTGAGAATTGAACTTGTAGTTAATTGGCAAGGAAAGTCTTTATGGAACATAAGTGCACCAGCTAACCCGTACCAATTTCTTTCATAATTTATTATTCTTAAATATATCACTATTCATTAAATTTTTTAAAGGGTATAATAGGTATAAATCGAAGGACCGCGATTACGATTTGACTATATGTAGTTATATATGTAGTAATATAATGAGACTAATATCTTCTCCCTGAAACATTGTGTGTCCGTGCATGGTTCTAAGTGATTAATGGCACTACAATGAAAATAAATTTAGAGATTTTATATAGAGAAGCCCAAAGACACTTACAACAAGGTTTTTATGTGCTACAAACTACTAGCCATTGAAACTCTTAAGCAGAGTGGAGAAGCTCAAAAAATTTGAAGAAAGTGTGCGCACAACAATTCTTTCATTAAATAAAAATAAAGTGGTGCTTGTAAAGCCTACCCTATTAGTCCTTAATATTAAAAGTATTATTTAAGTAGTATCTTAATTTGATGTAGCGTAATATTCGATCACAAGAATTGAATTTTACATTCTCTAAATATTATAATGATCACAATGTAGGCCGTGTTAGAATGCTAGGCCATGCTAGTTAATAAATGTAGCATGTGAACAAGTCAATAATAACACACCTCTAGATGTTTATAGAATTCATCTCATATAGAAAATTCTAGAAAAATTAAAATAAAATTATAATTTTAAATTTAAGGTTAATTATATGTACATCCCCTGAAAGTATCGGATTTTGCAAAAAATCCTCCAAACCCTAGGGGCTTCTACTGTTCTTTACAAATAAGTCCTTGAGTTTTCAAATCCTAACGTTCCGTTAAATATTACCGTTAATCAGCGGGTCAACCGTTAAAAAAGTCAAAAGTCAACCTTTTTTTATGACATCATTTTTAATTTTTATGACATAATAATTTTTAATTTATGTTGGAAAAAAAATTATGACGTCATAAGAAATGGAAATGTTCCCAAGAATACCCTTACTGGGGTGTAAAAGTAAGAATTTCGGAACTTATGCACTTGTCTGAAAAATTGTTGTTTGACGATTTTACCCTTATATCTCCCGCCATAAGTTTGTATTTCCCCGACGAACTAGGATGTAAATGTAATGTGATGTCAAAATAATAACATATAACTATATGACGAACTATCGAAAAAAAGATATTCCACGAGTTCGCGAATTACATGAAGTAGTCAATGCGGTAAATATTACTTAGGAACCCCTGACGGATAATTAAATTCTCTTGCGATGCCAGAGAATTACAAAGTAGAAATCTAATTGAAATAACCGAACATGAAGTACTAGAAGAAGAAATCTAATTGAAATGGTTGCGTCCTTGAGCAATCCCGCGTTACCTACTTCGTGCTATGAGAAGTTCTACATAGGCCTGAGCAACTCCCACGTACACCCAGTCAAGTTCATGAGGATCCCTCAGCATTTCATGGTGCTCCATCTCCATCTTCAGTAATTGTTCCTCCAATAAGGGTCCATACTAGTCCAGATCTTGGTGCATCACTTTGATGTGGATCAATTAGCAGAAATGTCAGCAGCTTTGTGCATTGCCTAAGGCAAGCCATCTTCCTGGGAGGACAGATCCAAGAGTTGGCTTAGTTTTTCAGCACTAGTGGATCCTTGAGTACATTGCCATCTTCATCCTCATACCTTGACACAGTTGTACGAAAATTATTTGTTGATTATACAAGAACTAGAATGTATTGAAGGACAAAGTGAATGCATCATACCTGATTTCGTATGTGAGATGGTGATCTAGTTGTTCTCGGATCAATTTTCGCATTTCCATGTCGAGTAGAACTTGTAGCGTATGGTTGTGTTGAATTGATGGTATGTAGGGGTTATTGTAGAAGAGAATTCAGTAGATTGTTAAACAGTTGGGAGCATTGAAGACCAGTAATAAAGTTGTGACTTACATCAGAGCAATTTAATTAGAGCAGCGGTAAATACGATTCAACCGCCAAAACAAAGGCAGGGGTGTCTTAGTGATAGTCTTTTATATATACCCATAGATGCACATCAGGTTCAATCCCACTCCTAAAAATCCTCCCATGAATCATCTTTCCCTCGTTAAGAAGCTTACCATTGGTGCAATTTCTCAGCATTTCAGAGTACCATTTCAGCTCATGGTTAGGAACCACAACTGAATCAGAATTCCCAGATAGAGAATTGGGCAGATAAGGTTTGGTAATGAGTAAAGACTTAATCTTGCTACTGGGTTTTCCATGGAAATCTGTAGATAAACCTCTAAATAGAGGTGGGTTTGATTTTTCCATTGATGATGATGAATATGAACAGGTAGAGCTGGAACTTTTATGAAGAAAATGATTTCAGCTATACTAAATGAATTAAATATGTATTTATTATTTAAAATAATTTTTGGAGATTTTTTAATAAATAAACTCATATAAACTTTAATAAAAGTTAGTATATAAAACTATATATGCATCAAACGTGAACATACCCTACTTTTACAAATTTCCATGTATAGACGAATTAATTTAACAAATACTTTATTTAAGATTTCAATATTTTATTTTATGTTATTTAATAAATTTATATTTTATTTTAACGGATAATTCAATTTATATAATTAGTAATAACATTCAAAACTAGTGTCAATGATTTATTTTGTCACAACGAATTTCAAATATATATTTTTTCTCGAATTTTCGTATACAAAGTCATATAAATTTAAAAAAACTATACATTTAGCTAAAATACAAAAGATAAAACAGAAGCGGAATATAGTCTTAAAATACAACTAATATCATAAAATTCAATGTAAACGTAACATAATAAATCTAGTAAGATTTATCTCACCATACATTATGATTATATAATACTCATCATTCTGAAATTTTCAGTTTTCATCTTTTGTTTTAATACGTTTCAAACTCAACTCCACTTATTTAATTTAAGTCAGATCTTCTCTGATTTATTCACACCCTTTTACTTTATTAACTTTCTCATATAGTTTAAGCGTATTTTTTAATATTTTATTATTTATCTTAAAATTTATATTCGGGTCAACGTAAACCAAAATACCGCCCATTTGATTAAATACAGTATACAAAGATACATGTCAAGAACAATTGGAAACTAGCTCTTACGGAGATTAAATACAGTATACAAAGATACATATCAAGTCAAGAACAATCGGAAACTAGCTCTTACGGAGAGAATGGACATTTGAAAGACGTAGAAGATAAAGAGACCTCGAATTTAAAGAAGAAGAAGAAACCTCGAATTAAAAGAAAAAGCAGTTGAAGATACCTCAAAGCTCGGAAAACTGATTTTACAGAGAACTAAGTAAACAAGCTGGAGATGATTATATAGAAATGATGAAAAGAGCGATTATTAATTGATTAATAACCGCTCTTTTCATCATTTTCTAATATACTACTGGCTAATCAATCGATGTGTTAGATTAATTCTAGATGTTGCTATTCAACAATAACTCTCGCTTATGGAACTCCGCTTGGTTGGAGAAAGAGATCAATATTCATGATCCTGAGTTGGCAGAGTCTTTAGCTGCTGAATGTCATGGGATAAAACTCTAAAGTGTGTAAAGGACTCGACCCGTGCGGCACTAGATTAGTTCGCCTCGAGACTAGCTAGAAAGCCTTCTATCAGATAGCGGAATATGTGTGTATGAAGAGTGTGTTAGAGAGCTTGGAAGTTTGCAAGAATGCTTGATTGTTTGATTCAACAAAATGGTGAGGCCAAAGACCTATTTATACAAGGTTTCACCTCCTTTAAGGAAGAGTGGAGAGATATCTAGAGTATTCTACATCTAGATTTATCTACTACTTACAAGATACTAATTCTCTACAATTTACATGATGTTTCTAGAGAATTTCCATCTCCATGACCTTCATGATCTCTCTAGATAATTCCTCCATGGACTTGGACTCTTTTTGGACTTTGACAGCGCAAACTAAACGGGCTGTGACATGAAGCTCATAACCTCTGTCAAAATGTCTATGTGGATTGTGATAGCATTTTGTGTTAGAATGTACTTGTGTATTATGTACTTTGGCTTTGCCAATTATGAATGAAATATTCCATAAATAAATAATAACTCTCGCTTTGTTCATTCAAATTGATTCGCATAAACCACACAAATCGAACAACTAAAGCAATTACGTGTGGTTCAGCTCAATGTGAGCCCTTTTTTTTTTTTTTGAAACAGCTAAAAGGTTACTCGAATCCCCGACCTATCTATATCATTATGAGAAAAAGACTTTTTCAAGCCTTGTGGTTAAGCTATGTCACATGTTGACCTTGCAAAATCCTTCATTCTGATTGGTTGGCATTTATTTGAGTTGGCAAAACGAAATATATTGTGATATTGCTAGATTATTGCAAAAATTAAAGAGAAACAAATAGTATTGTAGAAAGATAAGTATGATTGTTAGGTGGATAAAAATTAGGTTAAAATGTTCGTAATTTGAATTCATGGTAAACACTTAAAAAAGAAATTAACTTAGTTTAAATTTTTTAGTTGTATAACAAACAAAATGTAACTACTCTTAAACAAGAAAATTGAAAGTATCTAAAAAAAATACGAATTTGAATGAATCAAGAAATTCAATAATGAAAATTTTAAGAAGTAAAGTTAGGATTGTTTCTAGACCGTACTGGATTTTATGTAATTCAGTTATTAATATAAACTAATATACTCTCTACGTCCCGCATTACTTTATACATTCATTACCGTTCCATACAACTTCATATATTATTAAAAACAAGCTAAAAAAACCTAACAAATAATAATTAATATCAACTCACATAAGTTACATATTTTGTCAACTACATTTTTCCTTATATATTTCACCTAATAACAACGTGTCAATTTTAATGGAGAAGTATATCGAGATGGGGTAGTTTCGTATAAAAAATTAATATAAATACGTATTTACAAAGTCTTGTGGAAGTACGCCTATATTTAACTTAAATATAGATGGATCAATATTGCTAATAATAACATCAATTTACGTTGTCACCAAAATGTAGTTTTGAATTTTATTTTTTTTAAATCATCTATATTCTTAACTAAATTCCATTACTAATCTCGCAGTTTGTACTTTTTTGTATTTAAAGTTTATTGTATTTTTTCTATCTTTATTGTTGACAATGGTATTCTAAAAGATTTAAATAGTAAACAAAAATAATAATTGAACATATATGAGTAAAAATTTTCAAAATTCGTTATTAAAATTGAAATTGATTGACCAAAAAAATGATTAACACGAAAAGCCGAGCTCGAGACCAATGGTAACTTTCATGATTTATTTTTAGTATATTGTATTAATATACTCCCTCGATCTCAGTTTCGTATTTCAGTATTCCATTTTAGACCATCTCAAATTCGTTTATCCATTTATTTAATGAAAAATATCTCTTACTTTATTCAATCAATTTCCCAATTTATTGTCATGTCTCCTACTTTATTCACTTTCTTTCTTAAAACTTATGTCTGGTCCCGCAGGTAAACTAATTTTCAATTTCATATACATTTATCTACAAATATTCAAAAATTATTTTGAACATATATATATATATATATATATA
>JAYMSP010003390.1:0-19971 GCA_036897095.1 Plantago elongata
GAAGATTGCACAAGTTTGATGAAGACATAAGGGTTAGTCTCCTCAGATAGACTATGTTCAGAAAGCATATTGTATAGAGAAAATATAGCACATAACATGTCTATGAACATATGACATCATCGAGTCAAGGAGCATCCTAGCTTTCAGAAAGGCTCATGTATTCGTTGAGACTACAGGACAAGAAAAAGTATAGTGCATTAATTACACTGGCTGAAAAGTCTATCCATGCATAGTCTTCTTTGAAAATGAGAAAGGGACTTCTGAATACTCATTTCGAGATATCAACGGATTGAATTTTGAGAAGGTCTGACGGATACTATTCAAACGACTCTCAAATTCATCTATAAATATCACCACTTATAAGCTGAGAAATACGCACACAAACTATGCTCATATATACTTATCAAGCAAGTATTCTCTCAAGCATTCATACTACCATTCTCCAAGCTTACTGTTGCGACTAACAAACTCGAAGAATCACTAGTAGTTCTGTAAGGCCCCGACCTGGTCCGGACGTCAAGGAATATGTCGACTTCCGAATACTTCAATATATCAAAAGTAATATCTATTACAGACCCAAATATAAGTTATGATTCGATATAAAAAAAACACACGTCTTAACAAGTGGCAGCGGTACAAAGTCTACACTCGGTCTGTCAATCTATCTACCCGAACCTCTCCTCGTGCTCTTGTCCTAGGAAAAAGCATTATTAAACGAGAGAGGGTCAGTCATACGACTTAGTGAGGACAATCAAGCATGCATGAAATGCGAGTATGGACATAATCCGTATAGCAAACCACCACGTCAAGCTAGTCAAGCACTTTTTAAAACATGGGGGAAACCAGGAACAACCTCGAATGATACTGATGCAGGTTACATCACCTAGCTTTAACAACATGCTGAAAGGTACATACCCCAGCTTCACAACTAGATGCTTCACAAACTAGATGTTTCACGAACTAGATACTGACAGTGTCGACCAAGACGGTTTCCCCATTTTTTCAGAAAACAAGTAGTGTGTGGTTGCTTTCAAAATCATTTTCGTGCAATGCATTTCATGTGGAATAATAGAACATGATCAAGATGCAATTTAAGGAGATAACAGGGACGACATGCTAACAAGTTCAAAAATGGGAAAAATGTTAACAGGCAGGCAGGATCAAATAACCGAATTGGGGCGTGCGACCCATACAATCCGGACAGATCAGGCATCAGGCAAATCATCGGATTGGGGCATGCGACCCCTACAATCCGGACAGATCAGGTATCAGGCAAATCATCAGATTGGGGCATGCGACCCATACAATCCAGACAGATCAGGTATCAGTCCAATGATCGGATTGGGGCGTGCGACCCATACAATCCGGGCATAGGACCGTTTGAATAGTTCAGCAGGCAGGCCGGTTTCCCAAGTTTAACAAAAATGTGTGGTTGCTTTTGAAATCAATCAGTTTTCGTGCAATGTAGTTCATGTGGAATGACAGGACAGGATCATTAAACAATATAGGCTAGTCCTCTAGAGGTGGCCCCCACGGACTCGAGTGGTAGCTCCCACCGTGAATACGCGGTGTAGCACTTCGCTCCGCATGGTACTTAGCGACTGTCCTAACATGCTAGAATCAAGACACGTGCAGGACTTCGATTCCAATAGGCTCAATATTAATCAAACAATCGCAATTAGTACTCGAGTCGGGTTAGTCAGGGTATCGGCGCATAGACAAAGTAGTTTCAAACAGATAGCTCAGAAATCAGATTGAATAAGGGAATTTAAAATGAAGAAAGATGGCAATTTAGCTTTTCCCAGGGCCTGATGCCGAAAGCCAGTCATCATTCACCTTCGATATCTCTCAGATTACGCAACTTCGTTACTCCTGGTCAATAGACAATACTTACTTAACTTCGATGCTAAACTTAATTAAAGGACTCCCGTAAAAATTTACCCCAACAAACAGATCAAATCAATTAGTCATTTAGTTGCAACAATTATTCAAGCAATCCTAAGTCACCAAATCACGCAATAAGCAAACTCTAATTCTCGACTCAACACTCATTTGAAGAATTTACTCATATAGTTGCAAATTATAATTCCACTCATACATTTAATGTACATCAACATCTCAAGCATTATTCACTTCCATAACGGCATCGTCAATATTCCACTAGACCACCTTACACATACTACAGTTTATCATCTTTTGACATATTCACCATACACAATTATAGACTAGTGCCTACCTTATTAACAACACATTTTCATAAACAAACTGCCTTCTAACAGACTTAGCGTTTACATCAGCCTATTCATTTTTCCTAACCATTCTACGTCATACTAATCATTTCCCCTGTTTTCATAAGTTATTCAAACTTCACACTATAAGTCAACATAACAGCCCAAAACTCAATGATATCCAGTTTATCCATCATTTGCGCATATAATTCAAATTAACAGGTCTCAATAATCAACTACAGTATGTTAAAATTCTTCTCCTATCAACAGACAGCTGCAGTATACCATAAGCTATTCCAGCTATCAATTCAATACTATGTCAATCATTAGCAATGTCTTTAACTGAATGAAATTACTATGTAAGTAGCTTACAACAATTAAACTGCGCTATATTCAATTTTCTTCTTCAACTCTAACTGCAATATACTGCTACTTAGAACATAGGGTTGTCAAAACTTGAGCAATACTGCAGATTCTGTTAAAATCATTAAATGAAGCTGAAACTTCTAATCGAGCTTCGTATGCTACTAACTTAAAACCTAAGCGGAGGCATTAACGTGCATTAAGCAGTATTTCAACATCTTACATACTCAACTACACATTCTTTTTCACCAAGCAGAAGTAAGCATATTACCTACGATTTCTGAAGCCCTACGCTTAACTATTTCAATACCACTCAAACACTATTTTGCCAGTAAGTAGTACTATCTATTACTCGAGCCTAAAACATTATGAGACTTTCAAATCCAATCTTCAGCTCGCAACCATTATCAGTTAAAATTCCTCGAAAAATAGCATAAAGAGGATAAAAGAGCAGTAACACTAACTTAACCCGCAGATTGTACAAGTACTACTCAAACCAATCTGCCTAATCAACACCCATATACAGAATTACAGTACTAAAACAACTCCCGTCCCGAAAAATTAATTACTAACGAACGAGACCACTAACCGAAAGTCGACTGTGGATGGCGACTTGCTCCAGCAAGGGGCAACGGCGACGCGGGGAAAGGACGAGAGTAGAGGGGGAAGGAAAAACCGAATCAAGGCAAAAACGGGAGTGGTCGACTGTGCAAAGGCTAATCAGTCAGTTTCTCTGGTTCTGGCCGGTGTGAGTGGAAGGGGAGGAGGAGGCCGATATATATAGGTGGAGGCTGGCGGGTTGGTCCATCCGTGGCATGTCTCCCGTCCTACAGGTGGCGCCCATGCTCCTTCTCTCAGCTCTCGTCCACCACGCTCGCCTCTTCTCTCGACACGCGTGCATCATGCACGAACTGGGCGGCTCCCGTGGCGGTGGTGAAGCAAACCGTGGGCGGATGGGGGAAATGACGGGGGAGGACGGTTTATTTGAACGGGAAGGATTTGATTTGGGGAAGGAATGAGGAAGACAAATGAGGGGCCTTATGATCTTTTAATCACTATATACACCTGGCATCTTCTGGATCCCAAACGGCTCGTACATAAATTTTAGAAAAATACGAAATCGATTCCCGGGCAATAATCAAGTCGAACTTAAGCCGTACAAAAATTAAAATAAATATTTTTATTTTATTATTTTTATTATTATTTTATTACCCTTTAATAATTTCCTAGCGTTTTCGCGCGAAGTTCAATTTTTAAAATTACCCCAAGATTCATGGTTTAATTTTGAAGTAATGAAATAAATTTTTAAATTAATTTTTTTTTGCACGTACCGAATTCTTGAGGCTCTTACAAGTTCTAAGTGTCCTGAACCTATAACAAGAGATTGTTATTTGTGAAAGAGTTGAACTTTCGGATATCCTTTCTGAGCTCATTCTCCAGAACGGATACTAATTACTTGGGTCAGAAAGAAGAACTTACCATATATTGAATAGGTATATCAAGTAGTGTAATCTCCTCAAGCTCTCTGAAAATAGCTGAAAAGTTATAAGAGAAGCTTACCTGACAATCTACATATAACCAACACCATCAAGGCGTGGAGTACTAGAAATAATTAGTTTGGGAAATCAAGGAATAGCTCCAAGGTTATCTTGAGTACATGAAGTACTTGGCTATATGAGCTAGGGAAAAACTCAGAGGGAACATTTGGTTGGGAACCATTTATTTGTAAGGATCTTAGAATATGATTTATTATAAGGTGAACTCAATTATCTATTCTAGTGAATTCCAAGTCTCAAAAAGGCCGAGTTGATTAGTTGAAGGATTACGCCACCTTCAGATACCACTATAAACTGTTGTGTTATTTACTTTATTGTACTTACTTTCCAGCATTTCACACACACATTATTACTACAAAGCACAATCACGTTTATCTATCGCTTAAAGTCTTCCGCTCTCTGAATCTAAGTATCAGAAACCTTCCAGTTTCTGAGAAAGACTCTTTATCAACGAATGTTTGAAAAGACTATTCACCCCCCTAGTGTTTTTCTTTGCCGTTATCTGGACCAACAAGTGGTGTCAGAGCAGGAGGTTCCCAAGCCTTCTGCACTGAACCTTGATCCCCTAGATAGGTTAAAGTTTTTTTCACTTTCCGAGGACGTTTTATTTGTGTGTTTAGTGTGCAGGTATGTCTCTGAGTGATGCTCCAGTACTTAAACCTGAGAATTACGAGAAATGAAAGAACAACATGATGCTGCATCTTGAAGCAATCAGTGATGAGATGATTTATGTCATCAAGGAAGGACCAACCAAAATCAGACATCTCAAACATGTGATTGGAGTATCTGATGGTTGGAGAAACGCTGATGCTAAAGGTAGTGACACTTCCACTAGTGATAGTGGTCGTGCTGTTGCTGGACAAGTTGTGTATGAAGATAAATCTCGTGAACTCTGGACATCGGAAGATGCCTAGAGACACAAGTTGGATGGTCAAGCTCGTAACATCATCATTCGATCGACACCTGAGCATATACAATGCAAACTGTGGTGTGCAAACACGGCAAAAGTTGTCTGGCAATTGATTGAAGAAATCTGTGCTAGAACTGAGAAAACCAAGGAAAACAAGTTCGAGGTTCTGAAGTTGAAATTCCAAAACTTCAAACAGGGTCCCACGAATACTCTGGAAGAACTTGTTATTCTGTTTACTACTATCATGAGTGATATGGCTGCACTTGGAGAAAGTGACATATACTCAAATTCTAAGAAGGTGAAAACCACCATTAGAAGTTTGAACCAGAATTGGGAGCATACCCAATATTTCTACTTCAATCAGGGAATGCCCAAAATCACTTCACTGTAAACTATGAGACAACCCAACGAGGATTGGCTGCGGTTGAAAAGTTGCAGAGTGTTGCTTTAGTTACTCAAGGTACTTCTGAAAAGAAGGATACCAGAGAAATGTCTGAAGAGAATGCTCTTACTATGCGTCACATGAAGAAATATGTGAGTCAAGAGATTGAAAGGAGAAAAGCAAAAGAGAAGCTGAAAAAGCATCTTGGCCCGAACTACCATCAGTACAAGAACATCCAAATGAACAACTCTATGAACGACCCTACTTAGAAAGCCGTTAGTACTGAAGTTGCTGAAGTTGGGAATGATATCTGCTTCTATTGTTAGAAACCCGGTCACTTCAAACGAGATTGTCCTACTTTTAACAAGCTTAAGACTGGTGACAAAAAGGAGATAAGAACATCCAAAAGAACTCAGAGGGCATTGCTTACTGATGAGAGAAAGAAGATTCAAGTTCAACTTGATGCTCTGGATGTTGTGTCAGATTCTGAAGATGTGGATTCAGAGGACTCAAAATTACCATCACAAGAATTGTGCAGGATAACTCACGATGTTATCGACCTTAGCCTAAAGAAGAATGATTTGTGTGCAGTTTGCTGAGTTAGTAGGTGCTGACATCTCCAACATTGAAGAATGCCTTATGGCTGATGAGGTAATAAACACATCACAATTCTTGTATTATGAAAGTGATGATGACGACACCAAGGATTTGGAATTAGTCAAGGGTAAACTTGATCGATATGAGAGAGAACTTTTGGTTGCTGAGTGAAAGACCAAAATCTGGGTGAATGCAAAGAAACTCTTGAAAAAGAGATTTCTAATTTGACCCTGGTATCTGTGCTTAAAGATTCTGAAATAGCATCTCTGAAATCCTAGATATCGGAGAATGAAAATTCTCACGAACTAGCCTGGAAAGAGCTAAATGAGAAGGTGAAGAAACTTCTTTATGAAAATGAAGAACTCAGAAAGAAAGATGTTTCTTTCAAATCATTTGTCAAAGCTAGTGACACTCTCACGGAGGTTCAATCATATTTGAGAGACCCTTATGAGAAAGGAGGACTTGGACTTGGTGTCCGATGAAGTAATTCCACTCCTCTTAAGAAGAGTGATGGAAGGTTGACGTTTGTAAAAAGTCAACAGAAAGGTTCCAAAGAAACCTATAGCATTGGTCAGAAAGCTAAGGTTCTTGACAAAGGTAAGGTATTTGCGACCAAACCTTTGAAGGAACAACAAGTCCCAAAGAAACATGTGGAAAAGGTTTCTGAAAATAAACATGATCCTTTAACTTGTGATCATCCACAATGTTATATCACTAGGAAGGGAAGCATTGTCAGTTTAAGAGTATTGCTTACTGTACCATTTTATGGATATATGAATGATGCAGAAACTATTGAGGCTACTGAAAATTGTGTTCAGAAAGTCAGTGGTTCTCAAAATGGTATTGGCTATCGTGCTATCGAGAAAGTCCTAATGCAACAATATAAGGAAGGACAAGAACAATGGTGGAAAGTCAGGGTTGCTTATAGAAATTATCAGAAGTGGAAGAAATCCCAAGCCACTGAAAGTCTGAATGCCAGGGCTAGAAGAAACTTGGTCAGAAAAGCTAAGGTTGCTAACAAGTCCCTGAAGCCACCACGAGGAACACCAAGGAACATTCCAAGAAGGAAGATCTAATGATTCAGAAATTCCTTCTTATGTTCCAAGAAGACAAAAACCTTCTCCTAAGAAATTCATTGAGAAATAGATTCCCACAGGAAGAATGTTTAGTCTTAGTGGTTCTGTTTTTGAAGCAAGAAACTAACTCCTGTTTCTTGTTTTGTGCAGAATGCGTCATGGACTAAGGCTCAAGGCTATTTGATAGTGGATGCGAGAAGCACATGACAGGAGATAAAGCAAACTTGGTCGATTACAAAGCTTTTGATACTGGACCTAACATCAGGTTTGTTGGAGTAGAATTAAATCCTTCCATAGGATTTGACAACGCCAAATTGGGGTCACTTACAATCTCTGACGTATTACATGTTAAAGGTTTGAAATACAATCTTTTTAGAATGAGCCAGTTTGCAGATATGGGATATTTGGTGAAAATTAAATCAAAATTCTGCAAATTAATTGACAATGAGTCAAAGCAGACAGTCTTGGTTGCTAGGCGGAGAGGAAGTTTATATGTCGCTGATTGGACATCTGCCACAACTGAAGAATGTCTCATGGTGAGTCAATCAGGTCACGCTGAAGAACACTAGTTATAACACAAGAGAATGAGTCAATTGAGTTTCAAAACTCTGAACAAACTTGCCAAGAAAGAGTTAGTGGTTGGACTACCTACCACAACATTCAGAAAGGACGGTGTCTACTCTGCTTGTGAATTAGGGAAACAATCTAAAGCCTATTTTAAGTCCAAAACCAGATATTCACGTGTTAGACCACTGCAACTATTGCACATGGGTCTTTTTGAATCATCTGTAATTAGTTATGCAGGCAAGATGTATGGTATCGTTGTTGTAGATGACTTCTCAAGGTTTACATGGGTTGTCTTTTTGAAACAAAAGCCTGATGCTAGGGTGGAGATACCAAACTTGCTGAACAAGCTTGATGTCATATAAATGACATGGTATCTACAATCAGAACATACCATGGTACTGAATTTGTCAACCAGCACATAAAAGAATTTTGGACCTGCTAAGGTATACAAAATGAACTATCTTCTGTAAGAACACCACAACAAATGGTGTTACTGAAAGGAAGATTAGGACCCTTAAAGAAGCTGCAAGGACTATGCTAGCTGATGCTGAAATAAGTGAAATTTATTGGGTTCAAGATGTAAATACAACATGCTACACTCAGAACAGATGTTTGATAAACAAACACCATGATACTTGGGAGATCCCTTAATATCAAACATTTGAGGGTGTTTGGTTGTAGATGTTTTGTTCTTAACAATGGGAAAAAATACTTTAGAAAATTTCAACCAAAGGTTGATATAGGTGTATTTCTTGTTTATTCTATGAATATAAAAGCCTACAAAGTATAAAACAAGAGAACAAAGAAGATTGAAGAATCAGTTCATGTAGTATTCCTTGAAGGAAGCAAGAAAATACCCCTTGATGAACTCTCAGATAGATTCAAGGAACTCCTGATTAAGGATTCTGAATAAGAACCCTCAGATAGGAGAAACTCTGTCATTAATATTGAGGATGAGTCTGATGAAGAAAAGCATGATATGCCTAGTAACAACCAGATGACTCTTAGACATGAGAGAGAATTTCCTATGAGGATCCCAGAAATGGAAACAGAGAATATTCATCGTAGAGACCTTTCTGGGAATAACCTTTCTGAAAGATGTATTCCAGAAACCTCTAACACTGAACAAGTGTTTGATATTTACCGCACTTCACGTGTAAAAAATATCAATGATACTGAAGAAGTATTAAGTCATATTCGCAGTGATTCACATTTAGATCACGTAGATTATGACCCTACTAGTTCAAAGCCAATTATGAAATGGATCAGAGATTATCCTGCAAAGGATGTGATTGGTCTGATCAAGGTGTTAGAACTAGGAGAGCAATAGCTGAAAATATTGATTCTCTCTTTGGATATTTTATCTCAAACATTGAACTTAAGACTATTGAAGATGCATTAAAGGATCAAGACTGGATCTCTGCAATGCAAGAAGAGTTGGATCAATTTGAGTGATACAAGGTCTGGAAACTAGTTTCATTTGTAAAAGGAATATCTGTAATTGGAAATAAGTGGGTTTTCAGAAACAAGATGATTGAGTCTGGTGAAATTACCTGAAATACAGCAAGGTTAGTTGCCAAGGGATTTAACCAGACTAAAGGCTTAGAATTTGATGAGTCATATGCACCAGTTGCAAGATTGGATGCAATCAGACTATTTCTAGCCTTTGCAGCTCATAATGACTTTAAAGTTACCAGATGGATGTTAAAAGTGCATTTCTGAATGGTAAGCTTGCTGAGGAAGTTTATGTTGATTAACCACCAGGCTTTGAAGTTTTCTCAGAAAGTAGAATGGTCCATAAGTTACAAAAAGCTCTGTATGGACTGAAACAGGATCCAAGAGCATGGTATGACACTTCGGCCAAATATCTTCTGGAAAGTAGTTTTAAGAAAGGTGAAGTTGATTAAACTTTGGTGGGCTGTTCTATGGTCAAACAGGCGTTCGCCCTGCTTGATGACAGGCAGGAAATAAAAAAATTAACATATCTATTACGTTAAATTTGAAAATGTTAAAGTAAAAAATACGATAATTCTTAAAAAATATTATTTTAATTTACAAAATATTTTAGAAGTCAAATTTGAATTTTTTAATTAATATTTGTAATTTTGTAATTTAAATATTTATAATGCGGAAGTGCGATGGGGTGTCGCCAAGGCGATAAGGCGATCGCCCTTTCGCCTTATGAATATTTAAATTAGAAAAATGCAAATATCAATAAAAAAATAGTTTTAAAAATAAACAATATTTTTTTGAATTACCTATTATTTAATTTAGTATTTTAAATTTAATGAAATATATATATCAATTTTTTTATTTGTTGTGTGTTGTTAGGCAGGGCGAATGTGTAGCGTCCCGGTTTCGGATCGAGGTCCGAACGTCAAGGATTATGCCGAACTTCGAAATACATACTTATATCAAAGTAATAATAATTACAGACCCCAAAATAATTCGATAATTATTACATACGTCTATACGAGTAGCAGCGGAATAACAGTGCCTACAGTCAGTCAGTCTGTCTATCTACCCCGACCTTTCCTCGTGCTCTAAACCTGGGAAATCAAGGTTAAACAGGAAGAGCGTAAGTCAACAGACTTCGTGAGGATAATCAAGCAAGTATAAGAAAATGCATGAATGAAACAGTATAGCAAACCAACACAACACGCTGATCAGGTAGTTTTAAACAGTGGGGAAACCGTTAACAGTCAGTCAGGATCATAGCACATGAAAGGTGCCAGATTTATAGTACTAAACGGTAACTGTCTTGGGCTAGACCAAACGGATCAGGTTTCGGTCAAACAACAAGTAGTGGCGTGACCTCGCGTGGGAGTTGCTTTTATGATGGTCACGACCCATCACAACTCATAAAATAGGACCATTGAATAGTCCGAACAGTCAGTCAGGAGCCCGAACAAGTAACGCTGCAGATCGCTTTACAACATTTGTCGACAACGTCGACTAGGACGGTTTCCCAAGTTTTTCCAAAAACAGTGTGTGGTTGCTTTAAAAATCATTTTTCGTGCAATGCAGTTCATGTGGATCAACATGACATAATCAGGATGAAATATCAAGAGATAACTGGAATAAAAGAATATCAAGTCAGAATCAAGCTACAATCAGAATTCAGTTCTAAAAGATTCAATACTAATAATATAGTCAGTAATCTCAATTAGTAGTCGGGTCAGTCGGTCGTCGTCGTGTAGCCGAAGTCAGTACTAAGCAGACAGATAAATAAGCAGGAATAGGTACTGGAATTTAAAGACTGGAAGGGTAACAACTTTGCCAGGGCCGGATGCCGAACGCCTGAAATCGCTCACCTTGAAGGTACTGGTACGCTATGCACTTCATGCTCCTGATACACGGACAACACTACTTAACTTTACACGAATATAATTATAAGGCTCCCTTAAAATTTCACCCAAATAACAATCATAACAAGTAGCAACAATTAAAACTTATGAGAAAGGTAGCAATTATGTTTCCAAATTTAGACAGGCATCAGAAGAATAACAATAATGAAACCGTAGAAACCTAACTACCTGTCATTTGAGACTTACACGGAACATCAACAGACTAGGCAGGCCAGATATTTTAGGCAGATTAAGTATCTTTGGCTATGTGCAAGCAAGTCACAAAAGACAACCTAGCATATAAATTGCTAGCATCAGAAGACAGAGTGCGGTTACACAGAAATTCGACACATACGACCATACCGTCACATAATTCGACATTCTAACGTAGCAACCAGAGCAGACAAGCAGATGACCAATTTAGAGAGATTCCTTAGAACATGCAAATAGACATTTCCAGTTAATGTTTAGCAAAAACTTATCGAAATCCGCACTTACAACGACAATGTCATCACTTAACTAGCTCAAACCATGCCATTATGATTTACGACCTCCATGGCTCAACCAAACTAACAATTAACAAACTCCCAATTTCACTGACTTCCTGTATTAACTTATTTTGTACTATTACAGTGGCACTACGTACTCTCCATTCTAATTACATCAACTCTATCAAAATGAACCTATGACATAACCCACATCGTAATCCATCTTTATTCAAACTTGACAGAAATTGAGATAGTGAATAGAATTAAACAATATAAAAGAATACAGAAATGCTACTGAAACAGTTAATCAGCAGAAACTAAACACGAAATCATACCACCGAGATTTTCAAACTAATAGCATGCAGTTGATTCCACAGATCCACAAGCTGAACTTACAACTATGATGAGTCTGACATAACACGGATAATAATCCACCTCTATTCCAACTTCACAACATATTCAGTTAGTAAGTAGAATCATAAGTATAATAAAAATGCCACTGAAACAATTAACAACAGAGATTAAACACTAAATTGAAACAAATTAATAGAACAGATTAAACACGAATCGAACAGGTAACAATTGATTACTACAATTTCCCATGCAAAATTCGATTGAATCGAAAGAGGAGGGCACTAACCGTAGTTGATCGCGAGTAACGATACTAATCCGGTAGGTAGGCGTGGTGGGTGGCGGCAGTGAGAGGCGAAGGTGAGAGGTGGGAATGGGCGAGCGAAGAGAGAAAGAACAGGGCTCGGTTCTTTTCCGATGAATTGGTGCGTGAGGTGTGACCGAAAGAAGGCGACGGGGCCGGCTATTTATAGGTGAGCAGGCGCTGACCACTCGGCCAGAATTACTCCGTTTAGTGACGCGTGTTCCCCCACGCATCATCTCTGGTCCACGCGTCATTCTCCAGTCACGCATCCGGCCACGTATCGTTGAGGGGCAATCCCATCTTTTCCCGCGGCGGCGGTGGTTGGTGATGGCGGCGCCTTAACGGAGAAGGAAGATGGCGCGGTCGGTTTCTCGTGGGCGGATCGATTTGAACTGACAGAAATGGGAAAGAATTTGGGGGAAGAGGAAGATAAGTGAAGGGGTATAATGGGTATTTTACCATTATATAAATGTGGTTTCTTCGGGACTCCAAATGGCTCGTAAATAAATTACGAAAAATGCAAATTCGATATATGGGACGATTTTGGACACGAACTGAACTAGGAAAAAAAAATATTTTTACTATTATTTTATTAATATAATATAAAATAACATTGGAACGCTACTCGTAATTAACTGGCGGATGCGACCGGCCGTTAATTCCCGAATTTGACCCGTTGTTAACGATCAACACACTCGTACGCGTCGAGTCAGGAGTCAGTGGTCAGTTCAAAATAATAATATTATTACCGAATTAATTTCTGATACATCGTAATAAAATTTCATGGTTCTTACAGAAAGCCTGCCTGACCATAGTTGATAGGAAACCATGATGGGAAATTACTTTTAGTTCAAGTATATGTTGATGAAATTATATTTGGATCTAAAGACAAGCTACTTTGTGATGACTTTGCTGATGTCATGAAGAGCAAATTTGAGATGAGTATGATGAGAGAATTGAATTATTTCCTAGAATTGCAAGTCAAGCAACTCAATGATAAAATATTCATTAGTCAAACAAAGTATGCAAATGATATGCTCAACAAGTTCAATCTGAAGCCTTCTGAAAAGAATGCAAAGATACCTATGAGCATAGGAACAAAAATGACTTATACTGAATTTGATAACAGTTTTGAAAACTATAAGTACAGGAAGTTGATAGGTTCACTTCTCTACCTTACTGCAAGCAGACCTGATATTCAATATGTAGTTTGTGTGTGTGCTAGATTTCAAACAAATCCCATGCAATCACACTACAACATTGCTATGAAAATATTGAGGTATGTCAAAGGTACTGTAGAAGTTGGACTGTGGTATCCTAAAGAAAGTGGATTGAGTTTAGTTGGCTACTCAAATGCTGACTATGCTGGATCAATGCTTGGTAGGAAAAGTACGTCAGCAACTTGTCAGTTTCTGGGAACTAGACTTATCTCATGGTTTAGCAGAAGAAAAACTCAATTGCTACTTCTACCACATAGGCTGAATATATTGTTGCTGGTTGTTGTGCTACTTAGATACTATGGATACAACAACAACTTAGAAACTATGGACTGAACGAAGAGAAAACTCCCATTTTATGTGATAACAAAAGTGCTATTGTGATTACTAAGAATCCAAAGTTCCATGCTAGTACTAAGAACATTGATGTTAGACACAACTTCATCTGAGACCATGTTGAGAAAGATAATATTGAGATTCTAAAGGTTGGTACTGAAGATCAACTTGAAGATATCATCACTAAGCCACTCCAGGAAAGTAGGTTTTTAACCTTAAGACATAGTCTTGGGTTAATGGAGTTTCCACAGAACTGAAAAGTTCTAAATCTCTAAGAGAGTATGTAAGAATCAGAGAAAAAGGAAACATGTTTTTTAAACGGTTATTCAGATAATCTACATGAGAAGAAGGATGATAAGGTTTTTGAGACTTATAACTCAAAAAGCCTAAGATCTTTTTGAAATAGAAGTCCAGAAAGACAGGTTGGTATATAGTCCATAAGTATATAAAACTAGAACTCAAATACTATGGACAGGTCAATATCCAGTGGTATTCTCTGAAACATGGTATTCAGAAAAACATTTAAGTCATGAAGTATGTGGGAACAAACAGTCCAACATAGTACATATTTATGAGAGTCAAGCATGTCTAGGGTTTTGTGTTTTTACCATTTATATGATAAGTAACATAAAACAAGACTTGCTCTCTGAATGATAAGATCAAAGGTCTCTAGTCTCTCACACTAACAGTGACTTATGGATACATATTGCCAAAATTCATTAAGTGGACACGAAAATATTTGTTGATTGATATCATTGCAAAGATATTCAACAATAGCCTTTGATGAATAAAAGTTTCATCTCAATGGATGAGATTGATACTCGGCAAGTAATGCCTGTTGCAAAAACAGTCATGGCCTGTAATCATCTGTTTTTCTGTTTAGTCTTCCGAAAAGATAGAATAAGTTCTCTCAAATTCAAGCACGTCTTCTCTAATCTTACCCAATACTCTATATAAGAGATGGCACCCAGAAAGACCTCATCCAAGAACTCAGTTACGACCGCTTCTTTTGCTGAAAAGCAAGGAGTTGCTGGGTGATTTCAACCGAGAGGATTGATCTTCCATCCTCAAAATTAATTGGGAAGCACATATGGTTGAAAAATACTTGAATGTGGGTATCTCTTCCACACCAGACAGGAACTTGGTTGTGAAGATGCTATTCAAGGCTCACATCAAGAAGTTCCTCTATGCGGCTCCTACTGGATTGTCTCCAGTTGATGTCTTAAAGTTTTACAACTCTTCCCAACTCTACACCAAGATAGTTAACAATGTCGAGAAAACGTTCATCAAATCATAGGTTCAAGGTGTTGAAATACATCTTGATTGTGACTCTTTCTGCAAAATCTTTTGTCTCAAGATCGTGGAACAAATTTTGAGATTAACACGAGAGACAAGACTCTGAATACAAGTGTCAGAGTGTTGTATGAAGAAACATCGAATGACAAGATTAAGGACTGCCCCTCTTCGTTCATTCTAAGAGACATCAGAACAAGATAGCTCTTTGAGCACTGGAATGTGTTGGCCAGCATCCTTCACAGATGCTTGGATGGAAACAAAGGAGGAATTGACCTATTCGGTCTGGAGAGGTGGATGATAATGGACATTCTCCAGAAAGAGCTGAATGATAGAGATAACTTTTCAATTGGGGAAAATATCTCTTCATGAAGTTTGTGAACATGGTCAATAAGTTTGAACCCAAAATCGTCAAAGGCCGTGCTGTCACCAAGTCAAATATGCACTATGATCTGAAAATTTACGACATTTTAAAGAAATTTGGAGTTGTGCTCAGAGAGCACATGGACATCCCAGTGACCAACACCATGTATCGACACGCTCATGAGGAAGCCTTGAAGAAGGTTGCCAAAGATGAGTTGGTTAATCAGGGAGAAGGGGTATCTGAAGAGATACAGATAAACCTTGGGCAAGGAAGAGGATACAACTTGTCAGTGATGACACATCTCAACCAGAAAGGGCAACATAAGATGTTGAATCCAAACAACCCCTTCCGATCCAGAAGGACTCCAGCCCAAAGGAGATCCTTCAGCTTAGGCAAGATGCCAGAGCTATCTGTGAATGAGCTCAGTGAAATCGATGAGTCTGTCCCAGACATTGATATGGACTCAGAGGATGATGTGCCTATTCAAATGGTACTCAAGAGATCACGGATAGAGACTCATGGTGGAGCCTCTAGATCAGCTTCTCTGACCCAGAAAGCTTTGGTTGCAGAAGATGCAATCCTAGAGAGGTATGGTGAAGATGTCACACCCCAACATGCAGATGAAGGCTTGGTGGTGGATGACAAAATGATGAAAGATTTTGATATTGCTTCCACATTCAAGTTGCTAATAGACTTGATTGCTGAAGAAATTCCTACACATGAGCAAGTTCCTCAACCTTCTGAGAAAGATCAACCTGAGGCTGAAACTCAGAATGATCAAGTAGAAGAAAGGTCCGAAGTACCAAAAACTTCAAGCCATGTTATGAAAGCCACAATGCCAGAAGATGCACATGTAACAAGAGTAGTCTATAACTTGTGAAACATTTGAATAAATGTTAAACTGGTTACTCATAAACTTCCTTTGTTACAGGCTTTCATGGAGATATCTCAACAAGAAATTTTTCCCATCCCTCTGAATGAAAAGGAGGTTCCTTCAACCTCTGTAACACAAGAACAAGAGCCTGTGCAATAGGTAGTCAATTGTCTCTGAAAAGAAATAATTTTGTACTTAGTCAAAATTCTTGTGTGTTTCTAACTTCATAATAGTCTCTATACAGAAAGTAGTTGAAGTGGTGGAAACACCACAAGCTCAAGAGATTTCAGAGGTTGAAAAATCTTCTAAAGAAATTTTTTATGAGCTTACCTTTGTGGAGGTATGTAAAATAAGAATCATTTTCTTTACGAATAACTTGTAAAAATCAACTTGCTTAATCAAATACTTTGCTTCTTCGAATAGGTTCATTCTGAAGAAAAGGTGACTGAGGACATAGACACGGCTGTATTGGCTAAGTCTACAGAAAGGTTGCCAGAGACTACTCAAGTTTCTGAAAGAATTGATTTTGAGTTTCCTAACTTGGAAGTAAGTTAAACTCTCAGAAATTCATATCTTTTCAACATTTCTGTAGAATATTTCTAAGCATTATGATTTGATTTTTATTCTCAGGCTCAAGAAGAAAGATTGGTTGAAGAGGAAGCGGCCACTCCTCTGACCACAGTATCTGAAGTACCGGTTGCTCCAGAATTCGACATGCAAATCCCTCTGAAGAACTTAAGGCTGTTGAATCTAAAGTTGCAAGATCAACGAAATGTTGGAAGAAGAAAGAAAGACCAGTCAAGAGTACCAATCTCTGATTGAAGCCAAGGAAGCCCAAATTTTGATGATTGAGGCAGAAAATGCCAATGAGAACACACTTCTTCCTGAAAAGTTACAACTGAAGAAAGATATCGATGCCACGGCTGCAGAGTTGGACGCTCTGGTGATAGACGATACAGAGCATGACGCTAAGGCTACATCAAGTAGGCAAACAATTCCATCATCTCAAAAAGACAACACCAAAGGTAAAGGTAAAATGGTTGTTGGGCTCGACCATATTGATTAGAATGATCACATCCTTGTGAGCACTGATGATGATGAGACATAGGATATAGCTCCAGAATAGGATGCAATTCTTCTCTCCCATTACAAGAAAGAATTTCTTGCACCAGACATCTTCTCATCTCCAGTTGTTACTTCCAGAGATGGCAAATTTCTTGGATGAAGTACTGTGTCTGCTAAGCTGCGATATGAGCTAGTTGCTGAAGACTCCCAGGTACATTAATCTGTACCATCTGACCTTAAGCCGATAAGTCGCTTGAGGCATTGTTCGAGATGATCTAGGCATAGTTCGGGATGAAGATTGCAACAACACCAATAAGTCGCTTGAGGAAGCATATTAAGCTACTCAGAAAGCAGAGACTATCTACCGTCCACTTGAAGATCTAAACCAAAAGGTGCAGTTACTCCTTAGAGAAAATCAAGAGCTCAGGAATGAAGTCCAGAAGCTTGTCCAAGTTCACAAAAATCTACATAAGAACTTTGACTCGCTCTCTCACTCTTACGTAAGTTTGAGTAAGTCACTCATGACTATGGGGGGAAGAGAATCATCATGCCGCTAGAAGTAGAGGAAGAAAGAGAAAACAACTACCTCCCTCCACAATTCAAGTTCCAGAAAAGGACACACCTTCTGAAGACCTCGTGGTTCCAGAAACCAGAGTTAGAACATCAACGAAGCTCAAAAGTATAGTAACTAGGGGTTCCAAGGCCCTTGTTATAACTGAAGGAGATAAGCCTTCTGAACAACAACAAGAAGAAGAAAAGAAGAAGGAGAATTCCAAGGTCCGAAAACCTGTAAGTCTCCAATTAAAAGCTTCGATGATGATGATGAGACTGATAAAGATGAGCATCCACTTCTGAAGAGAAGGAAAGTGGGTAGCCTCCCTGAACCACCACTGGCTATTAAACCAATCACTGCCAAAATTCTTTCTGGTAACACCAAGTCGATCTAAGGTGGATCTTCCAGCACAACCTCCAGAAAGCAAGTAGAATTAGAGAAAGGTCTGAATAGAAAGAGGCACAGGGACTTACAGTTTGGAAAAGTTCAAGAGAAAGAACAAGAAGACCAACTGATGACCAGATTGAGTATATCAAGACTAATGATAGCCAATCAGCCTATAGATGCATACATCTTCAGAACGGTTACTGTTACTTGAGCTACACCATTTTTCTACTGAACAAGAAGTTTCCAGAACCTATCTACAACAAATGATGGCATGGAGAACCAACAATCCTACACTGCTAAATCCAGCAAATACTCACAAGTGGCTTGATTTTGAGGTTTATGTTAGGACTGAGGCTATGAAAAGGCCAATGGATTTTATCTGTCCTTATCCCAAGCCTGATGAGATACACAAGACAAGGAAATTGGATGGTACTATCAACAGACAAAACAGACTAGGAGTTGAATTTTTATGAGTAACTTTACATGACAAAGGAACAACACCTGGATGCCATTGTATACTTGGAGGAATTTACAAGTATCATCAATTGTCACTGCTGAAGGTAAACCATGCGTGGGTATGGGGTAAATACCTTCATGTCAAGAACTTTGTTAAATTTGACAAAGACCCTGCCAAAACTTACAAGGAAGTTTGTGAGAAGCCAGAAAGATAGAGCTCTATGTCAGAAGGGTACTCTATGAATATGTTGAATACTGCAAGAGGGTTGACACCCATTGATCAAAAAAGGTGTTGTAGAACTTGAGGTTTCTGAACCGAAGTTAATTTTGAATACTTGAAGACTAGTATGTTAGGATGTTTACTTGGAGCTTGGTTTCTCCTGTTGTCCTAATTTACTTAGTTGTTTTTGTAATTCTGTTGACTGTATTTTTTGTAATACATTTGTAAAAGTTATCTTATGCTCTGCAAAAGTTCTTTCTGAAGATCATACTCTCATAAATCATTTATAAGAAGAAAACTTGTCAGCAAAGATCACTCCTTGTGATTTTGTTGATGTTTACTTTCTGCACTTAATTTATCTGATTGAATATCATTTGAAATGATTAAGTGGTGGATTGTTTTCACTTCCATGTTTGTAATAGGACTTTAAGATAGTCATGGTTGACTGATCAAAAAGGGGAAATTTGTTAGGAAGATCTGTTTGTATTTTTGATCAATCACCATCTGACTTATCTTTGGCACAGAGAGGTGACTAGTACTCTTAGTTCACTTGAACATCATAAAAGAGGAAATCACTTAGTATGTTAGTCTAGTTAAACTCGTATTAGGATTATTATGTATCTGAATGTAGTTTTATATTTTGAGAAGGCCATGAAGAAGGATCCTAGCAATGGATTTTAATTGAAGATTTGAAGACAGAAGATTCAACAAGTTTGATGAAGACATAAGGGTTAGTCTTCCCAGATAGACTATGTGCAGAAAGCAAATTGTATAGTGCAAATATTGCACATAACATGTCTATGAACATATGAGATCATTGAGTCAAGGAGAATGCTAGCTTTCATAAAGGTTCATGTGTCTGCTGAGACTACATGACAAGAAATAGTACAGTGCATTAATTACACTGACTGAAAAGTTGATCAATGCATAGTCCTCTCTGAAAATTAGAAAGGGACTTCTGAGTACTCATTTCAAGATATCAACGGATTGAATTTTGAGAAGGTTTAACGGATACTATTCAAACGACTCTCAAATTC
>JAYMSP010003391.1:0-19963 GCA_036897095.1 Plantago elongata
TGAAATGGCTCTACAGTAGCAACATTTTTCTCTACCTATATAACAAACCTATAATACCCTATCCAATTACAATTCTATACCAAACACAATTTTAACAATCCCACTACAATTCCGATCACTATTCAGGCATTTAAATCGGGGCATTTAGTCGCATGCCAATCAACCCCTAATAACTTGTCACCAAAAGAGCATGCTATCCTGCAGAAGATGAAGTCCAAGTTAGAAATGTAATTCCTTTTATGTTTGTTGTTGTGTGCTTTCATTTAATTTCAAGTAGAATTTCAATCATGTATTAGGACGTTCATGTGTTGTGTTGTGTTGTATCCGTATGATTTTATTTACAATGTTGTTTCAAACGTATATAAAAATGTCTAATTACACCTCAATAAATTATAAAATGAGTTTTAAGAATGCAATTTGATTAATATCAACTTCTAAACACTCTTATAATACGTTAAAACATGTAAAATAATATTTAAAAAATACTATTCACGATCGGCGTCCACAACCTGTTGGACATGATTTTTCGAGAAGTGTGTTGTCGATGAATTCATCGGTGACGACCGTCACTATTCATGATCGTCACCACGAGTCATTGGAATTGTCTTAGTTTGCTTTGTTGAAAATTTATTGATTTCAGTTTACCTCAGTTCAGTTCAGTTATATAAGTATAATTATTTTTATGCTACAATTCAGTTTAGGTCTAGGTCCATTCAGTTCGGTTCTATACAGATGAAGAGAACATATTATGAATAGTAACTTTATTTTAAGTGAGTTTGAAAATTTGCATTCCGTATGGAATTAAAATTTTATACATTTTATAGAGTTGTTAAAGAGGGTGTGTAACGTTGAAGAGGTCTATCCCTGAATATCCTGGTTTCCCCAAAAAATTCACCCAAAATAAAATATAAAATTATAATTAAATAGTGTAAGTGTACATATTGCAATCAATAGATACAATGTTTCGTAGCTCAATTAGTAATAACCTTGGAGTAAAAGTCTTTCAACAATCCGGGTTCAATTCATGCCATCATTACTATTTTTCTTACCACATGTCACTTTTACATTCATCATTTTTCTTGTTTTCAAAATTTAATTTTCTCCACTTTAAAATTTTTATAACTTGAAAAAAAAAATGTAAAAAATAAATAAAAATCACTAACAATTTTATATTTTTGAAATTTATAAATAGAGATCACTCTCAACTATGTTTGAATTATTATTTTGATATATATAAAAATCACTAACAACTTTATTCAAATCTTAATAAATTGTAAAACAATTTTAAAAAGGGCGATTTACATCTGACCACCTTTTTAGATGTCATATAAACGATTAGGTCCCTCACGTTTCAAGTTTTACGATGAAGGACAAATTTAGATCTGAAACAAATAAATATTTACAACGAAGGACAAAAGTCAAACTTGATGAGAGAGAGAGTGTGTGAAATATTCATTTTCTTTACCCTTCTCTTTAATAACTGCATTTTCTATTCCTTTTTCTTTAATTATTGAATTGTAATTCCCTTGCTTTAATTACTTCTCTTTCTTTATTATTTTTAAAAATTACAAACAACCCCTTCATCTTCTCTAAACATAAGAACTTTGAGTTTTCAAAAAGCTCAAATAAATCCCTAAGATTTCAATCAATGTTAAATCACCATAAACAAATTTCATTTCTTCTTTAAATCGAAATCAGAGTTCCAACGGAGATGATTGGAGACAAAAGTTCCAATTGAAGCTGATTGGAGCTCCAATCAGCAGCTTCGAGCGGAGCTCCGATGGAGACTAAAAGAAGAAGAAGAAAAGAGAAGAGAAGAAAAGAAGAACAAGGAGGAGGAAAGAAAAACAAAGTGGAGATAGAGAAGATGACGTTTTTTTACTTCTTCCTCCATTTTCAAAGAAAATGATTTATTAATAATTTTAATGTTTGGGTGGAGCGAAGGGATACGGGGGCTGTAGTTTAGGTGGGTGTGATGCAGGGACCCGGCGGAGAGAGGCAAGTCAGTTAGGTACTGGCTCGTAGTTTAGGTTTTTATTTGCTACATGAAGGTTTAATGGTGTGTTTTCTGACCCGTGGTTCTCTGTTTTTGTGGTAGTCTTATTATCTTTGGTTTTGACGCAATTGCGTGTGTAGTACAGACCTTAGCTAGGCCTCGAATACTTCTCGTATTTTGGGCTTTTGACACATTAATAAAAAATTTACCTTCTTAAATAAAATAAAATTAATGTTAACTAATTAAAAATAATATTGTATTCCTTATTATTAAATATAGTATTTTACAAGAAATGTTTTAATCCAGAGATAAAGAAGACGATAAAGTAGTTTAAAGTCAATTATTTGCCTGAAATTGAACCTCATTGTAAATTTTGAAACAATAGGGGTTTAATCGTTTACACACTATCTAGAAAGAATAATTTATATTAAGAAATACCCAAAAACCGAATTCGATGCTCAATACTCGTGTTCGATGTCTGGTATTCGTATTCGATGCCCGTTTTTCATGTCCGATGTACGGTACCCATGTTTGATGTCCGGTAACTGGTATATGTGTCCGATGTCAAGTTTGATATTCGAATCCGATGCTCGATACTCGTATTCAATGTCCAGTATCCATATCTGATGCCCGTCACCCATGTTTGATGTTCGGTATCCATAAACAATGCCAGATAACCATACCCATTGTCCGTATCCGTACCCGATGCCCGTCATCCGTATCCAATGCACGATACCCGTATTTGATATTCGGTATCCGTAAGCAATGTCAGGTAACTGTACCTATTATTCGGTATCTGTGTCTGATCCCAACCCTGTTACCCTATCTGATTATCATTTCATGTTGCTAGTTTAATTATTGACCTAATATAATAAAATTGCACTTTTAAAACTCGTCTTACAATTTATTAAGGTTCAAATAAAGTCGTTAGTGATTTTTATAGATCTCGCAAAAATAATTCAAACATAGTCAGGAGTGGTCTCTATTTATATATTTTGAAAAAATATAGTTCTTTATAATTTTTATTTATTTTTATTATTTTTTAAATTTAAGTTGTGGACTTTTTAAATTGAACAAAATAAAATTTAAAGAGAAAGATGAAGAAGTAAATAAATGAATTAGTGAGATGAAGAAAAGAAATATGTGAATTTATTCAATTATTTTTATATGATAAGTATATAAATATATATTATTTGATAAAAAATGTATGAAGTTGTTTGTGGTTTTGTTGGGAAAAAAATGAAAATGAGTGGTGTGGAGGTGAATGAATTAGTAAAACATTCCTAGAGTTTTTGCGCATTTCACGGGTGTCTCATGTCATTAGTAGCTTTAATCACCATGAATTGATAAGGTCAAACTGTTCATTATGATTCTTTTTCCTAACAAAACAATTATACTAGTTGCATTATCTCGTATTGTAATCAATATCAATCGTATATAAAAATTCATTTCGAATACTTCCCAATTTTGTAGAATTTAAAACTCAATACGAAAATAATCACCAACTTTTATTTTCAAGGTGGAATCCAATTCCTATACCTTCTACTTGCCATTCCAACACTTTGCATTGCACCGAGCCACCCGCCCACTCCAATACCTACCTGTAAAGTTTAGAGAAAGAGCGATTTTTTTATTAGATGTGAAAATTTTCACTTTTTTTATTTATGATATGTAGATTTTTTTCAGTGCATGTGGGTTCTTATGTATTGTCTGTAAATTTTATTCAGAGTCTGTAACTTTTTATATTATTTGTGAAATTTTATTTAGAGTATATAAGTTTTAATGTAAAAAACGGAATTGCTATGTGTAATGGAAAAACATCACTTTCCTTACAATATCTCGTACCTTCCAGTACCCATAACAGTTTGGTTCCCAAGACTTGTACCGAATTAGTACATTAATTATCTCTAGCATCATGCATGAATAATGATTATAATTTTATATAGGTTGAATTTGAACTGTATATCGTAATTAATAACTTGGTCACAACTCTCATCACAATTGATGATTATGGCAGTATACCGAAGTGTGATTTTGCGGATGACTGTTTGGCGAAAAGGATTATATTCTAAATGGATAGTTTTGTGAACAAAAATCAATACTTGTTGGAATTTGAGCATCAAATTGTGAAGCATAATATTTGTTTATTACATGGAATAGGAAGAACCGCGTTTGGCAATGTGGATAGTTTGGGTAAAAGTGTTACGTAGCTTAACTGCAAGTTTATTACTAACTTTTCAACTAGAATACCTATTATTCAATTCCACTAGTTCTCATGTGCACACGACCACTAGTCTATATCGTGATAGAACCGATCCTTACCCTTTAAGTACACTATTCATCTGGATTCAAACGTGACCTCATACAGTAGACCCGAACATGTTACAGATTGATCAATTGTTTGGATTAGTGATTCAGTGCAACTCTGAGGAGATCTTTTTATGCAGAAATTGGATCATTCGAAGTTAAAACGAAAGTGTCAGATTCAACAAAGGTGTTCTGAACAAGAATCATCTTTTCGTCATGACATAAGACGTCCTGGAGTGATTTGAGGTCATCTAGTGGGTTAAGATTGCAATTTTATAGTTTTGGACGCTTTTTGTAATTTTTCATAGTTATTAAAGTTAGTTTTGTATTAGAATTTTTTAATAGTTAGCTAGGTTTTCAATATATTTTAGTATTTAAGCACTTTTAGGCTATGTTCTCTTCAATCAAAATTTACTGAATTGAACTGAACTGAAATGAAATTAACTAAATTAAAATGTAGTATAAATTATAACAGTAGAGCTGAAGTGAACTGAATGAAATTGAACTGGACTGAATTTAGACTCAGAAAGAACTTGGATGACATACATCTTAGGCTAAGTAGAGCTGAAGTGAACTAAATTTAACAAAGGTTAAGGACTCCCGGTATATCATTTAGACTCAGAAAGAACTTGGATGACATACATCTTAGCTTATCTTCGGAATCATATCTACCATTGGATCCAGTGGAGGCCCAAAGAATTCAATGTCAAGCACCCCGATACTTCCTACTTGCGCTGCCTCGGACCGCAAGAAGCCCGATATCTTTGATTGTACCGCAAGAACTTAAGGATCTTTATAAGAGATCCTTCAGCGGAACCCACTTGTGCTGCCTCGGACCGCAAGAAGCCCGAACAGTTTTGGAAGAGATACATAGTGAAAGTTGTGGTAGCCACTTCAGAGGGAAGACTTTGGCACAAAAGATTATCCGGCTGGTATATTATTTGCCAACAATTGACAAGGATTCGACTAACTTCGCCCAAACCTGCAACGATTGTCAATTCTATGCCAACATCCCTCATAGGTCTAGCAATCCGATGATTCCATCAATCATCCTGCTCGTTTGATTAGTGGGGCATCGACGTTGTAGGAACTTTCCCCCGGGGTGCCCAACAAAAGAAATTTCTAATTGTGGTTGTGGAATACTTCACGAAGTGGGTTGAAGTCGAAGCAGTGGATACCATCACGGAGGCTCGTGTCCAGACCTTTATCTGGAAAAATATTATTTGTCGCTTCGAATTCCCAAGCATACTTATCTCGAACAACGGAGCCTAGTTCTTCGGAAACAAGCTTAAGGAATAGTGCAAGTCCTTAAAGATCGAGCAGCGTTTCACTTCAGTCGGATACCCCCAAGCCAATGGACATGTCGAGTATACTAACCGAACCTTGTTAAGATCCTGGAGAAAAGACTCAAAACTTTTCAAGGAAGTTGGGTTTAAGACTTAGATGGTGTACTCTGGGCACATCGGACCACTTTGAGGACTGCAACTTAGGAAAACCCTTTCTCGATGGTTTACGGATCCGAGGCAGTCATTCCCTCGGAGGTCATTGTTGAAACTCAAAGGATCCGTCAGTATTAGTCCGAAGAGAATCAGGCAGCTCGGATATATGATCTCGAACTCCTGGAGGATAAGAGGAATTCTTCTTTGGCTCATGTCCTTAGATATCAAACTTCCATCGCCCGAGCCTACAACAAGGATGTATGCAACAAGGATCTCCAAGTAGGAGACTTGGTCTTAAGGAGGGCGGATATCCTTAGCCATGTGGACAAGCTTAAACCTAACTGAGTAGGGCCCTATAAGATCATTGGGGTAAGGAACAATGGAAGTTATGAGCTAGAATATCTTGAACGGAGAGTTCTTAAGAGAACCCGAAATGCGATGAATTTGCAAAAGTTTTATGCTTAGGATATTGTTGATCATTTCTGTTTAGTCCAAAGTTGTTCCAAAGGTCATTTTGACCCACCGTTTGTAATTGTGTTTCCGTCAAATCAATACAACGACTATCCTTTTCAAGAATTGGTCTCTTTGCTTCTGATTATACACATTTCTCCTCGGATGCATTGTTTCGGGTATGACCTAGTCTGAACCAAGAAATGATTGTTAAAGTGAAAAACACAAATCATTAGCAGTCGGATATATCATACAAATATCCGAATCAAATACACTTTCAGAAGATAAGAGAAACCACACTTTGCATGAGAACAAGCAACATCTCAATAAAATAGATGACATTCATTCCGAGCATACAAGAGTTGTAGACAAATTAATGAGCATTCAAACCAAAGATTAAACAATCCGATTGGAGGGGAGAAGACAGTCCATTAGCAAACATTATCTAAAACAAACCAAGAAATTAAATGTATTCGGATCAACAAAACATTGCTAGGACATTAAATTGTCTTAAGGTCCGGAGACCATACACTTATACGGAGCATACTCCGCCTTCAATCTTCTTCTTCATTCCGAGGCCTGAGAAGTCCCCTCTCCGGATGCCTTCTTGGCCTTCGCCTTCTCTGGTTCTTGCTTTTTCCCCATCTTCTCCATGTACTTCTCCGGATGTTCGATGAACGGAGCCGGGATCGTCAACCAGTCCCGGTTATGCTCTTGATAGGACTCAAGGGGAACCAGGTTATGTTGTAGAAAAGTCTCCGACACAAACTCTGGAAGATAAGGACTCCGTGGTTAAACTTCAGATCGGCTGTCTCCGAGGCCACCAGCTCTACAAACTCATGCTTCATCAGCTCCGCATCATCTAAGGCCTCTCTAGTGAAGCGAGTTCCATCCGGATTGTTGTAAGCACTTAAGCCCTGGTTATTCAGATTGAAATCATTCGAAATATGTCCCTTTAGTTGGAGCTGGCCTAAGGCAGCCTTGAACCCTTCTCTCTAGGCATCGTCAGATATGCTTTGGAGATAGAACTTGCAAGAGGTAGAAGCCAGGAAGTCCCGGACAGCTTCAGTCCGAGTCATTCGAAGATTAAGGAGCATCTTATCCTTAAAGCTTCGGGTCAATTCCAGGAAATTTGTCAATCCCTTCTCGAGTACTTTGCAATATGTCCGGACACTAGCCAGATCATGAGCTAGGTCATTCCGGTTCGCGACCAGCTTCTTCATCTTTGAGGACTCGTTTTGATACTTCTTCTTGTAGTCCTGGACTTTCCCCTCCATCTCCTTCACACTGGCTTCAGACTTGGAGAGGCGGATGTCTATCTCGGCTCTTTCTCCAGCACGATCTTGCAAGCACGGACAACATCAATCATCTGCATAGAAGACAGATCCGAAGAGATTAGTAGTCCAATAATCGACATTAAATCAAGAAAAGTTTAGGCAATTCGGGTGTTATACCTTCCAGTGTGCCTCAGCTAGCTCGACTATCCTTGCAATTTCTCCCATGGCCACAATTCGGGTCACCTCAGCCTCTAAGTCGGCATTCGAGATGGGGACCTCGATTGCTTTACCTTTCCCCTTCTTAGCCGGGGGAATCGGACCTTCGAAAGCCCTTTTGGCTCCGGATATTGCCTTTGTGGCAGATGATCCGGATGGCTTGGCCGATCAGGACTAAATGGGCTTGGGAGGCTTTTTGGCATTGGTGGCCTTCCCAGCCGCGGTCTTACCCTGCTTCAAGGTAGGCATTTTCATCGGATCATGGTCATGATAAACTAGCTGGAGATCTTGGTCCCTGTAGGTGGCAGCATTGATGGGCTCTTCCATCGGCAGGGTAGTGGAGAACTTGATGGTCCGGGACCGAAGTTTGTCCGCAATCTCTTGTTCCTGATCCTCCTTTTGATTTCTCTTCAATTCCAACAGGGCAGACATAATGTACTCGAACCATAACTCTGCAAGAAAAGTGTGTCGTTAGATTCGAGACAAAGCATGTCCGTAATAATTATACTTGCACATATTTTGAGACAGTAGACAAGAAATAAAACAAACAAGCAAGCATCGATTGTATGTACATCTGGCCCTATCACTAACCAAAATCATGATCGCCATGATAACACTTCGCGGCCAATCCGGCCAGATAAGGCAAAGGCTGGCAGATCAACCCACGGAAGAAAAACTTCTAAGTCCGATGCTTCTTCTGTAGACCTTGCATCCATCCGGGTAAATTTCGAACCGGAGTCCGGGTATAGGGGTAAGTCTCCCGAGAGAAGGCACAAGAAAATACCCACTTTTCCCGACTGGATTCGGGCAGACCAGCTTTCAGAGCCGGACGAACAAACAAAAATTTCATCCACCATTCTACTCCAAGTGGGAGATCGGATCCTCAAAAAATGCGTACTTAGCTCGAACAATGAACGAGTAGAAGTTAAGATGGGACTCACTAGACTTAATTTCAAACAACATCCGGAAGTTAGTTGTACTCAAAGGGATCCCGAGATGCTTGCACAGAATGCCGAAACACATTAGATTGTCAAGAGAGTTCGGGATGATTTGGTGCAGACTCAACTCTAGATCATTGAAAATTTGAATAAATTGGGGAGCAACGGGAAGTCTCCATCCGCAGTGAAGCGAGACTTCATAGACCACCATACATCATTCCGGAGGATTGTATAAGGCATGTTTCGGATCCGGAGCAATCAACTCCAACAATTCTGGGATCTCATACTTGGCCCGGATCTCCTTTAATCTTTCGGAGGTTATTTCACTAGCCCTAGTCGGGAGGGTTTCATCCGTATTCAACTCCCCATAAACGTTCAGATGCAGAACAACATCCCTACTTCTTGGATACATGATTTCATGGACCCGATCGCTCGAAGTCCCAACAGAAGTACCAACTTGGCCATCCTCTTCCTCATCCTCCTCTCCAGCCTCAGCACACTTAGCTAGTTCAACATTCTCTTCCTCTTAGTCCTCATCCTCCTCCTCTTCCTTCAGAACGGCAACAGGAGGTACTTCAGTAGCCAGAGACTCTTCTTCATTCAAGTTTATAACCTGAATAGTTCGCATGGGGGTTACTACTCGAACTGTATCCTCCGTGCCCGCTTCGTAGGCAGCAACCTTCGGAGCCTTATCAGTAGTATCCTCCACTATCTCTACAAGGGGTTTCTGAGGATCCAGGATAAAGGATAATTGGTAAGGACGAATACACATATTATAACCCAAACTACGGCACAAGAGACCGACCTCAGGCGGGAGACCACCACCATCCGATCCGGAGGCAGTACCGACCTCTCGGGTGGTAGTCGCGTGGGTTGCCATCGCCTGGGAATCAGAGGAACTCGAGTAATCCTGGCGATCCTGATACTTGGAACTGGGAACTATAAGGCAATATGAAGGACTACTTACCTCCGTCTCCGTGCCTATTTCTATAGGCACCTGTTCTTGTTCTCCCGCAACATCCTCTACCTCAACATCAATTATTTCTTCAGAATTAATGGAGTACGAGGTGGTATCCAAGCTTGAGCCTGGCTCGGATCTATAACTGCAACCTTCGGATACGTTCTAGCTATCACTATCAGGCATCCTAAGGAGGAAAGGAAAGGAACTATGAGTTTAAACGGTCCGACACGACCTAGGCAAGCAATGCACGAAGATATGTCCAAAGGCGTTTATCTTCGAATCCTTGTTTCGGATTTCTTAGTCCTAAATTAGTTCGGAGTTAGTACACGCAGTCAGTCCTCTACGGATGAACCTATTCAACTATTCGTATTCTGGGTTTGCAGATACTTCCGAATAAATACTGGCATCCGATTCAACAACACATAGAAACAAGAGCATGACACACACATCAAGAACAAACACAACGTATAACGTGCAATTCCTAAGTTAAAGGCGAATAGGTTCGGATACTTACTTGTGTTAGTAAGGTATTGGATCGAAGGCAGCTTTCGCTTCGGATATCTCAGGCACTTTGCTTCGGATGCTCAAGATTGCACAAATCCACCCTCTAGAATAACGATGGAAGTGATATCGACAGCGACCCTATATATAGAGGAGGATAATTTGGGAAATCCAATTGTCTCGAAGATAGTGTCCACGATCTAACGCCCACTACTTATAATCCAATGGTTGGGATTATTTGAGAAGTTGAAAAGACGTATTTGAACATCGACATATTTGACGACGTTTGGTATCCTTTGGATACATGCTACTTCGGATATACGAAACTGGGTGAATTTATTTATCCTTTAATAATTTATTCACTACAGATCATGGTCACATGTTTGGCTCGGATATACCGCTCGGGTCTTGGATGGAACTAAATCCGACGTTCGCCGAATACAATTCATTCGGATATGAGAACCTAGTTATGGTGTTGTGGATGATCGAATTATTCTTAGAGGGAGAATCGACGGCAACAAACTTTTTCCAAAATCCAAGTAACACAAGATATATACCCGAATAGACAAAACACTAATTATATTTCGAAGGCACAAGTATTGATATATGTCTGATCAACAAATATATCGGAGGACCATCCAAGTTCAACATGAGCAATATGTAGATAAATAATTACATAACCCAAGTCAAATTTGTCCGAAGCCACAAATGATGTAAAAAGTTTACATTTCTAACGGGGAATACCCCGCCTTGAACCTGCCGGAGCTTCAGTGCTCGACTCTTGAGTCTCCACACTGTTCATCGGACCTGCCTCCGCCTCCCTCCGGGCACGAGCTCTCCTCCAATCCTCCCTCTTGTTCTGCTTCCGAACACGGGCTCGCTTGAGGTCGGCCTGCCGACCAATTTCCTCCAGCTCTCGCAGGACTTTGACAGGACACGGGAGATCCAGTCTGGCCGGATCCAGGTTTACCGGATCTGCTGGAAGTACCCTCACCCGGATATAGCGAAGAGTGTCAAACCCCACAATCACAGTTCATCAAATCGCGACATCCTTCATACCCCAGAAATATAGGGGATTGACTCGGATCAGGAGCTGGTGCAAGATCTGGCATTGGAGCAGGGACATGAGCATCATACTCATTTTGGTAGTGCACCTAACGTGATGGTCCGGAGACGTTCTTAGACATTCTGCAAGGAAATCAAAAACAAAATGTTTTAATTCCGAACAAACCTTTAGTTCCGAATGAAACAAGATCCGAAGACACCTTCCAGAATCATAATTTACATATGTTAGATTTTTTCGATTTTGATGGGTTACTTTCTCTAGGCACGATGGTGAAAAGTAAAAGTGATTGTCCCCTATTTATATGAGGACAATTTGGGCAGAACAAGCATTTATTGATGTCTACCTGTTCAGATCTCCGCTGATCTATTTGATCCAACGTTTATAGTACAATTAAGGAAACAAAAAGACACAATTGTTCAGCCCAATTGTCGTACCAGACGTGGCTCCACTACTCAATCACCACGGATGTCTCAACATCCGGGTGACGAACATATCCTTTTGGATATTCATCAGTTCAGACGTTCGAGTGGATCTCGCAAAAATACAATACTCCTTTTCTCAAAATTATAGTCTGAAGTCTTCTACTTCGGACTGTAAGGAAAAAAAAGGGGGAGGGGGGAGATACTCTCAAAAGAAATTCAAGAACCTTAGACCCGGATTTCTTTCTCTCATGGAACTGATTGAACGAAAGACTTCTTCTTCTATAGTTTCCAACTATCTTCTACTAAGATACTTGGAAACTAGGGGGACATATGTTGATACGGGAATATGTCCAATTCGTTATTTGAATGTCTCATGATTGGATCCTAAGACATCACAATATTACATGGTCAAGGTCTCAATGGTCCGACCATGTGGTTCCAAGTTGAAGGCCATCCGAACCAGACCAAAATATGTATAATACCGTGATAAGGATATTCGGACCAAAGTGCTATATCCGAAAGGCCGCAGGTTCTGACCCCCAACGAATATGAGTCTATATCCGGACCTAAAAGAGAACCAAGTAGGGCAGATCATAGCACGTTAGTAGGAGAAGGCTCAACTAGTTCCGGATGTGACGATCCGGAACGTCCCCCTCGTATGCTATTCCAAGCGGGAGGACGAGAATGCCCTCAAAAAGTCCTAAAAATGACTAATCTAACCTTGAGGCCCAAATGGGAGATTGGTAATGACTATTCTATGGTCCATTGGCTTAATTAAGCCTTGTTGGTCTAATCTTAGCCCTACACTTGGCACAATCCAAGAGGTCTGCCCCTAAATGGGGAACAGTTTCTATACATAGTGCACAATTCCCAAGGTAAATGAATGAGTTCACTTGATCTTCTCATTTTATCATGTACTTTAGACCTTCATTTTTTACAGAGTCGATTCATAATCACTCTCGAGTAAAGTCTCTCAACCGGCTTGATCCTTAGTAAGCCGGATCTAAAGGTTCTAACCCCTCTCCCCTCCCACTCTAGTCACTTGTGCAGGATTGCATCCTAGGTGTTTAGAGCTCGAAGTTGAAGATTACATTTGTATCGGATCCTGATCTAGTGGACTTAGTTAGTTTCTTCTAGGCTTATAGTTATACCCGAGGGTTGGAGCTTTTACCTCAACACTAAGAGCTACAACGAAAATACCTTTATTGACAATGTTGGATATCACATATACTGAAGAAGGGACACAAGTGTCACAATCAAAAAAATTGGAGTTTAGCTTGACAACATGTAAATTTATATTAATTAAATATTATATTTATTATATTGTCAAAAATCTAGGTTTATATGTTATAAAGCTTAATATATAAGTTAATTTTTTTTAAATAGATGGGTTGTCCCATACAATGCTCAGTTGCTCTTGAAGTAACAATCGCACATTAACATTGAATATTGTAAAGGTGGGGCTTCAATTAAATATTATTAAACTACATGTGTAAGGGAAGTGACAGAGCGGGTGATACATTCATCGACAAAAATAATAATGAAGAGATCAAGAAGCATATTGACTGTCGGTACGTTTAAGCATGTGAGGCAATCTGGAGAATTTTTGAATTCCTAATACATTATATGATACCTGTCGTTGAGCGTTTGTCATTTCATCTAGAGGATGATCATGGGGTATTGTTTAGAGATTGTGATTTATGCCGGATTTGCTTGATAAGCCTCCAATGAAACAGTCAAAGTTTCTTGAATGGTTTGAGCTGGACAAGGTAAACCCAAAAGTTAGGAAATTGATGTATCCTGAGTTATCCCGTGAGTATTGCTAGAAAGATGGCCCGAAGAAGTGGTCGCGTAGGAAAACGAAGACACAAGTTGTTGGAAGGATGTATAATATTCCTATAGCATTTGAAAAAATGTACAATATGCGACTTATGTTGAATCATGTTAGAGGCGCAACATGTTTTCAGAATATCAGAATAGTGAACGGTGTTGTGTACGAGACTTGCAAGGTGTCATGTGGAGCTTTAGGTCCACTAACAAATGACGGAGAGTATGTTGGTGGAATTACCGAGGCAAGTGACTCGGGATCAGGACGTTACCTTTGTCATCTTTTTACAGTGCTTCTTCTTTCACGAAGCATTGTGAGACTAGAGGAAGACATGTCTATTATCTGATGACATATTGTACAACTACCAACAAAACTCATAATCTAGGTAATTTGTTAGTAAAATTTATATTGCGTCGAAACACTAAATAATCGTTCATTTACTTATTAGTTCGTTTACCAATTCAGAGTTGAGTCTTACAAATGAATAAACCCATAACTTGACATTGCTTAAAATGAGAAGCTATTGAAAGCAAACTGCAACAGTCTTGCTTTTTTTTAGACTAATTAGCCAATTCCAGATGAGGCTATAACCGATAACGATATGAATCAATTTATAGTTGATGAGATGTCATACGACAAAGATTCCATGAGATCGGAATTCAATGGACAGTACCCACGATTGACTGAGGAACAACGTTAAATTTACGAGAAGATTATGGATGCAGTTGACGGGGACAGAGGTGGTGTGTTCTTTTTGTATGGACACGGTAGTACCGGCAAGACTTTTATCTTGAGGACATTGTGTTCCATCTTACATTTTAGAGGCAATGTAGTGCTTCCAGTAGCATCAAGTGGTATTGCATCACTATTGCTACCTAGAGGTAGGACTGTTCATTCTAGGTTTGGTATTACTATTAAGTGTCATGAGGAATCAACGTACATGCATCAAGTTGAAGCCGGATTCTGATGTCACTGGCTTACTCAAGCAAACCAAACTTATAATTTGGGATGAGGCACCGATGACCAATAAACATTGTTTTGAGGCACTTGACAGGATCCTAAGAGATGTTTTGAAACGTCCAGATGATCCTTTCAGTTGTTTAGTAGTTGTGTTCGGTGGAGATTTCAGGCATATTTTGCCAGTTGTTCTCGGTGGTAGAAAATTTGATATTGTAAATGCCTCTCTGTGCTCTTCGAGACTATATGATTCATGTGAGGTTCCCCAGATAAAAAAAATGCAATTGCAGGTAAGTTGTAAAATTTCCTTTTATTAACATATGATTTGTTCCGTTATATTGTTCTTTTCAATTAACACTATTTCTTTCTATTCAGTTCGAATCATCAGCTGCTGAGGTTAGTGAAACAAACGATTTTGCCGAGTGGATACTACAAGTCGGTGATGGAGTTGCCGGAGAACCCAATGATGATGAGGTAGACATCAAGTTACCTGATGACATACTTATTCGTGAAGTAAGTGATCCTATCTCCACCATTGTAGATTGCACATATCATTCCCTTTTGGATCACTTAGCCAATCCAACTCTCGATCCGGAATACTCTCATCACCAAGTTGTTCTTGCACGACTAATGAAATGGTCAATGAAAGCAATGATTATGTAATGTCTAAAATGCCTAGTGATTCTCATGATTATTTGAGTGCTGATAACATAAGCAAGACCGAGATAGTAGACAATGAACTGAAAGAATTATTCCCAGTAGAAGTCTTGAACACTATTAATTGTTCGGACCCATCTAATCATAGAATAGTCCTTAAGGAAGGATGCATGATCATGCTTTTGAGAAATATTGATTGGGATTTGAATTGTGCAATGGAACAAGGCTTATAGTCACTCAATGTGGCAAATAGATAATATATAGAAGTAAGAATGATATATGGAATGAATGTTGGTCGAAAGGTTTACATCCCTAGGATGACTATGAGACCATCTAATGAGACTAAATTTCCTCTAAGTTTTGATAGGAGACGTTTTCCTATATCCGTTTGCTTTGCAATGACGATTAATAAAAGTCACGGACAATTTCTCTCTCAAGTCGGTCTCTACCTACCTTTTTCTGTATTCAACCATGAACAACTATATGTTGTTCTCACTAGAGTTACCAATAGAAAGGGTCTAAAATTATTGATATGTGATAAAGAAGGTAAGACATACGACACGACTACAACCGTGGTTTATAAAGAAGTTTTCGATAAATTATGAGGAAAATTTATTGTATCATATACATTAGTTAAGCTATAATATATATTTAAGGTTAATTTTTTATTTTTCTAAATTTATTACATAACTAAGTATACACTTGTACTTTTTTCAGGTACGGATGGCATCATATGAAATCAAATCTTAGCAATGAACTTTTTGTTTTACTTATTGCAAAAGTTATTATACTTTAACAATATGTAATTCTTACAAACTCTGAATCTTCATTTTTATAGATTGATTTTTTTCCAAGTTTATACATACTAATTTTTACAATAGTAATCATTCAACAAAATTAATTCATATGAAGTCAATAAGCATAGAGTTGTCCCCAGTTTAAGTGTATGATAATATTTATATCGATGAAAATTTCAAGTTAAAATATGCAACAAGTCTCATAAGTACTAATGTTAGAAAACATATAACTGAGGCTAATATAATATTAATAATTTATGAAGTTCAAAAGATTTTCGCTCTAATTGTAATGGTGAACCCATTCGACAAGATGAAGTTCCCTATCAATTTTGATGGACGATTTTTAATGATATCATCTATTTTATTATCTCTATAAACATAAATCTTGAGAATCTCTCGCACACAGGTTGACCTATACACCCTCACATTTATTCAAATGTGTTGTATTTCATTTTCCTTTATAAATTGTGAGGACAAAGAGATTCAACGTATTTATATTCGACGAAGATGTTAAAATATATGATGGACGTGTTTATTAACATCGACATTTTATTATATAATTTTTATAAACAATTCGATTAATATAATAAAACAAATGATCAAATATCAGTTTGAATTTAATCTTCTAGAAATATGGATATGGGTTGATGAACCACTATATTGTCTTAAGTGAGTGTTTGTCAACATAAGTATGTTTTAAAATGAAACATATAGCTGTGCAATGGTGACGTTCCTAGATCCTAACTAATTCTAGTCGCTGGTCCAAATTACAGATAAATCTGGTCAGAATTAGATAGGTAATAAGTTTTCAATTAGAATTTTGAATCTAAAGTGTGGTTTCGGAGTAACCTCTACTCCTTTTTCTTTTTCTTTCTTTTTAAGAATTAAACCATAACCATAGGTAATCATATTTCCGAAGAGAAACCATATGACAAACATCAAAGAACCTCCAGAACCTTACGATAACCTAGTTTACAAGTTAATAAATTGTTATCACGCAGTATAAACTATAAAATCTAAATTAAAAGACACAAAAAAGTGTCAATGCACGAGAAAATATGATCTACAACGGAAAGACAATAAATAACTAATGTATGAAAATCCGTAAACACAAAAAGAAAAATTACAAAAACCTTCGTACGAAAGAGTAAAATATCAAATACATTCATCTTTTTTGGAAACTCTTCGACATTAAGTGACTCCGTTAGTCAACGAAATTAACACTTTAAAAGTCAACTTTTTCAATTTTTGATAAGAAATTATAACTTCTGAAGATCATTTTATGGAGGAAAAAATGATTTTTGAGATAAAAAAATAAAAACAATCAGTTATTACAAATTATTCAATCATGGAGCTGCAAATTAGTCAAGCATGGTGGATTCATAATTCTTTCTCTTCCTTTTCTCAATTTCAGGCAATAAGTCTCACCATCTTCCTCCGATGAAGCTGCAAAATACAGTTCCGTCGAAACTTTATCACAACTCCATATTGGAGCTGTATTTTACAGCTCCGTTGGAGCTATCAAAGCTCTGATCGGAGCTTTATGGAAATGGTGGTTAGAGGTGGTGAAAACGGTGGGTGGAGATGGTGGAAGTTGGTGATACTTTTTTGTGGTTTACTAAAGTTTAGGAAGTATTTTGCTAAAAATAAAGTAGTATTGGAGTATTTAGAAAATTGTATAGGCTAATTTGCAATAATTAATTTTTATTTTTTAATTTAGACAATGATTTTTGCAATATTTGAATTATTTTTTAATATTAAGAATGTTGACTTTTTAGTGTTGACCGAGCTCCGTTAGATGACTCTTAACGACAATGAAAAATGAATTTGAATTTAGAGAAATCGAATAAAGAAAAAATTAAAGTGGTTAAAAAAAAGTAGATTTGTTTTAAAAATTAGAACATTTTTGGGAAGGTTTTTATGATTATCCCACACATAAATACACTCCCTGCATTACAAGCCCGCCTAATGAGACGCCACACAGATTACATAAAGCTTAGACTTCGTGAAGCTATTACAGATTACATAAAGCTTAGACTTCGTGAAGCTAAAGCAATATCTATAGATTTCATATGTCTCACAAAGTAAACAAGTCATCAAGCATCCACACCATGAATCTAATCTACAATCCACACGTAAGCCATCTTATAAAAAGATCGCATCCCATATTTAAAATGTTTTCTTTTCAATTAAAATTTATTTAGTTAAATTTAAGTATAGTATATAATATAATTAAACAGAGTTGAATTTAAACTGAATGAAATTAAAGTAAACTGAACTGAACTTAAAGAGTTTTCAGTTGAAGAGAATAAAGCCTTAGGCTGTGTTCTCTTCAACTTAAAATCACTTCAGTTTAGTTCAGTTAAGCTCGACTTAGTTATAATTTATACCTTACTTCAATTCAGTTTAGTTAAATTCAGTTCAGTTTAGTTCAGTTTATTTAAATTCAGTTCAGTTCAATTCAGTCCAGTCCAGTTCAATTCAGTTCAGTAAATCTCAATTGAAGCGAACACATCCTTATTATCATATTCTCTCTTCCAATATCATTGGAGTCGACTCCCTCTCTTCAATCCGCTGTGGATTTCCTCCCCTTTAGTTATTGAATTTATCTAAGAACATTATTAGTAAATATTATGTGTTAATATTAACGCGTGATAATCTAGGGTTGAAGTTACAAAACGATTACATCAATAACGAAGTACATCTCAGTTGATAAAACGCTTCATCTCTATTTAATAAGAGAGTTCAAGTTATCCTGAATTTATCTAAGAACATTATTAGTAAATATTATGTGTTAATATTAACGCGTGATAATCTAAGGTTGAAGTTACAAAACGATTACATCAATAACGAAGTACATCTCAGTTGATAAAACGCTTCATCTCTATTTAATAGGAGAGTTCAAGTTATCCTGTAACGGTTTTGAAAGAAAACATTTACATTATTGTAACAACAATGATCACCTCTTCAGTCAAAGCAGTCAAGCAAAAATCACGAGCTGGACTTTAAGGATATTAATTAAGACAAAAATATCTGAGACGTCATGATTTTAGACCGGTCCAAGCACTAAAAACACACTATAGTACTAATTCTTGTCGTTTCAATATTTGTAGCCAATTTCATTTTGGGTAATTCATTAACGCAGTTGGCTTTTTATCTTCTAACTGATAAATATAATTAAACTACTACTAACATGAACGATATCACAGTATAGGTTAATTTTAATAAATAAAAAGAAGATGATAAAGTGAACAAATCGAAAAAATAAGATAGTCAAAATTATATAAACAATGATAATCGTGGTGTCGACCGGTATGACTTCTTCATCTATTATTATGTTATTATTGTTTATATTTATACTAACTTAGAAAATGTAAAAATAGGACTACTCATAACGTATATGTTTTGAAAATCGTATGATCTAACTTTAACCCGTTTGAGAAAGATGTTTCATATTATATTTTTTGTATCGAATTACACCGTACTGAGCAGTTAATTAGTAGTAACATACATGTTATTTTTCATTGTATCTTTCAAACCGAACCAAAATGCTCAGAGGTTGTTTCCATATCCACCGTAATGGCCCCAACACACATACAAAAAGATTATTATTCTTTTTATTTAACGAAAAAAATTAATTATTATTCTACAAGCATAATGTGTACACACACACCCACACACACACACACACACATATGTATATGTATATGTATGTATGTGTCACATCACCAAAGTCATAATATATTTTACATTCACAATTTCACATGATTTGGTTGTCCCCTATACACAACCCCCAACCCCAACATCCCCCATTCAACCCACGGGCCCTTTATAGATGAATAAAGTAGAGATATAAGATTAAAGAGAGTTTCCCTCGTATAGAGCATCGGTCAGACCCCCTCCCGTTCTATCATTGAAATCAAGAAAGTCGAGAGAAGATCAATGACCAATTCCCCGGCTAGAGAGTCGCTCCCCCCTCCCTATGCACACCCATCATTGAGAACAAAGATAGTTTCCCACTTAGAGAGTCCCTCAGGGGTTATAAATTAAGAAATCAGATAGAAGGTCAAAATGAATTTTTCCACTTAGAGAGAATCTTCCAAAAACATCCATCAAATCAAATTATACGTACAATACAAAGTTACTACACC
>JAYMSP010003392.1:0-19953 GCA_036897095.1 Plantago elongata
AAGAAGCATCAAAGGTGAGAACTTTAACAAAGATAACACCTCACCAGCAGGATTGGATGAAACCAAAACAAAATCCAATTGGTTTCTCTGCAAATCCAATTGAAACCAACCAAACCAATTATCAGAAAACAACTTACTTTTGCTTTTTTATTTGTTACTAAAATTCTCGGTGGCTATTTGTTCCCTGTAGCTCTTAAACCCTTCAATGAAAACCTACAGCACAAATCCAACACCAATCAATAAACGAGTGCACAATTTCACAAACAAACCAAATCTACACATCTCTTACCTGCTTGATATACATGATTAAACTCCAAATCAGCCGATGAGTCCTCCGATCAGCTAATCCAATCAAAACAAAACATCCGTAAGAAATCAAAATAGCAAGACGTGGTAATCAACAAGCGGTTTCAAAATTCAAACAAATGAAACACTCGCTAGAGATTGAACATTCTAGAAACCGTTCAGGTGCAGATAAAAGTAAAATGACAAACAGATGCAAAAGCAGAGATGAGCTTAGGGTTTATGATGCGATTAGGGTAAAGTTTGAGTTGAAGGAGTTAAGCTTCGAATAAATCGGCTGGAAACTCACGGGTGTAGTTGACGACTATGAGCTTTCTGTTCCTCTCTCTGCTGTAGTTTCAGATTGCCGTTCAATTTCTGAATTCTAGGTCACTGGCCTGAGAAGAGAAGCAGAGGGAAAGAGTGTGAAAATGGAAATGGAGGATTTTGGATCTGTTAGAGGTTGGAGGAGAATCATGGCTGGAGTTACGCCGGAATGTGATTTTCCGGCACGGTTACAGTAGCTCATTCAGAAAGTGAGAGTTGGTTTGATGAAGAAAGGAAACTGGGGTTTGATGAAGAAGGAAACAGGGTTTTTTTTGGTTTTATTATAATTTTCCTTTTCTTTAATTTTCGAATTTAATTTCCCTTTTCTTTAATCAAATCGAATGAAAAAGCTACATAGGACTGAGAATTTGCTGTGCTGGAGGGTTGGTCAATGACAGGGGCCAATCTGTAATTGTTTGAGATCGAGGGATGAAAGTGAAATACGCGAATATTTAAGGGGTATTTTTTGTAATTCGTCCTATAAAAAATAGAGTATAAAATAGGGGGTTGGTTCATAGGAGCTTTACCTCGATCAATTCTCATACAAGAACGCTCGACCGTCTGCCACTGTGCTTCTGCTCTACTCGTAGATGCAATGTTAGTATCCCGAGTTGGCGTACCCACCCTTGGCTCAAGGAAGGGGGTTGTCCGTGTAACAACCCGACCACTAATGGGCCGAGAAACGGCCTGTAGGGCCGGCAAGGTTACGCATGGTTGCCCCACCACTAAGTACGATATTGTCCGCTTTGGCCGGAGCCCGCACGGATTTATGTTTGAGTTTTCCCAAAAGGCCTCATACCATAGGAGAGTGGTGGTCTACATATATACTCATCTTGCCTTTCACTCACTAGCAATGTGGGATGTTGGATATGACAATCTACCCCCCTTACACTCTCGACGTCCTCGTCGAGCTTTCTTGGGGGTTGTCTAGGGACCAAACATCCGTGCAGGACTCTAGAGGTGGCCCCCACGGATTTAAGAGGTGGCTGCCACCACCCATACAATGTAGCACTTTGTCCTGCATGACACTTTAGTCCCCGCAATTTCGGACAGTCCCGCTCTGATACAATTTGTTACGACCCGACTACTAATGGGCCGAGACCCGGTCCGTTGGACCGGTAAGGTTACACATGGTTGTCCCACAACTCGGTACAATATTGTCCGCTTTGGATCGGAGCCCGCAAGGATTTGTGTTTGGGTTTCCCCTAAATGCCTCATACCATAGGAGAGTGGTGGTCTACATGTATACCCATTATCCCTTTTACTCACTAGCAATGTGGGATGTTGGGTATGACAGTCCGGGTTCATGTGGTAGTTTACTTTGGCCGGTTATCCACCACTACTTGCCAATGTCGTCCCTTCTTCCTCCCTTGAGTTGCTCGCGACTTACTACGACATACATGACCCACTTTTTGGCAGAGATCAGAAAACATCAATTTTCACTCATAGACCACTAATTGTGTGATTATATTACCCTTCTCATCCTTAATATTAATTCAATACAGCAATTTTTTAGTGATGTCCACCTTTACCAATAATCGAGCATAGGATATGCGGAGTTGTGTGACGTACACTAATCCGTAAAGAGGGTTCCCCAAGGCACTCCCAATCTTTTCCAAACTCGATGCTCCCCATAAGTGTAAGGAAGACTAGGTAACTTCACCTAGATTGGTAGAACACGCAACATATCATCCTTCAAGCAAAACCCACAATTCCATTCACAAATAACCCACAATTCCATTCACAAATAAGCATTATCGTATGAAAGGAGTTTGATAGTATTTATCAAACCCTTTTGATAGTCATTCCATCCTTTTCTTTAATAGTTATTTTGTTTCTTTTTCATTTTCCTTGTTGCTTTGCCTTCATTATTTCATGATTTGTTTTGTTTTTCTCCTTTTCTTATTCTATTTCACATTTTACGAACTTTTTTCATTTTCTTCATAATACTTATTTTTTATGTTTCACATATATTAAATTGGTAAATTATATATAGAAATCCAGTTATGAAATTTTATAATTCGAATTCACTAAAACAGATGAACCTACATCAAAATAAAAGGCGAAAATTTGAAAAATCGAAATTTGTTCTAAAAAATAAAATTTTAAAATAGACATGAAGTACTCCCTCTATCCCGTTAATAATGAAACAATTTAATTTTGCTCGTGTTTTCAGAAAAATGTGGTATGTGAATAAGGGAGTTTGAGATAGAAAAGTACATGTGGACTCAATAGTGTATGGTTAAAAAATGAGTTGTATCGTCGAGGTTAATTAATTCTAAATGAAAGATTGTTTAACTTTGGTGGGACGACGAAAACGGAAAAATGTTTCACTTTTAGCGGGATGGAGGGAGTATGAATTATGAAGTTTTAGAAGAAGTGGAAAATGATTAGTGTAATTTAAAAAGAAATGAGAAAAGAAATATAAATGTGAGTGTGATAGAGTTTGAGGGTTGGAGATGAAGAGTTTGATTGATTTGTTGTTAGGAAAATGGTGAAGTGGCAGTTTGTTAGAGTTTGAAGGTTGGAGATGGTCTCACAATTGGGCCCAAAAAAAAAAAGTAAAAGAAAATTTAAAACATACTAATGGCCTAGATGGAGGATGGAGGGCAGTGCAGACGATGGAAGATGAGAGGTGGTTTTGTGACAGTGGTGTTGTGGAGGCGGAAGGTGGGATTGTTTATGGATCTTGTGTTGAATGGTGGGCGAATGGCGGTGGAATGGTGGGGTGGGTGAGGGGTGTAGGTGAAGGGTGTAGTTGGAGTGGGTGAAGGGTAGAGGTGGTGTGTGCGGTGGAGGTGGGTTGAAAAAGTGGTCAATGATAGAGGGTGATGGGTGGTGGCAACGACGGATGGGAGGTGGTGGGTGCAGCGGCTACTTTATTAAATAGAATAGGTTTGGATAATATTTTGCAAATAAAAGTTCTTGTTCTATCTTAAATAAGGTGCGAAATTTTTTTTGTACCTATCGCACTAGAAACCAATGAACCCGTATATTGAGACTTGTGCAAAATTTTGTTTAACTCATGATTTACTTTTGGAAATTTTTTCGCACTTTGTTTAAGATTCAATAAGGACTTTTATTTGCAAATTACCAAACCGCACAAAGAGATGTTTTATTTTGCACTGGAAACCAATAAAATCATATATTGAGATTTGTGCAACATTTTTGTTTAACTCATGATCACTTGTGATAAAGTTTCTATGTGGTTGTTATCTTAATGACTATTGTCTGAAATAGATTAGAATGATAATAGTAATTGAATTATATATGATTTTGATTGTGTTTGGTGTGTAACTAATATTTTTTTTAAGTTATAAAATTATTATATATGGTATGTAAGTGAAATGATATGACCTTTTGGCCTAAAAAAAGTGAAAAGATATGTATTGTAGTTTTTAAGATTATCTGTTTGATTCTAATGGTGTTATTTATCGGTTAAAAATTGTTATAGTAAATAAAAATATATAGTAAGTGAAAAGAGTAGTCAGAAAGATAGAATTTAATTGAATAATTAGTTGGTGGATAAAAAATGAGTATTACCCAATGTGATTTAAATCGCATGTCAAACATGTTGAGAAGGATAACTCGGTTAAAACAGGGTTTGAAGCACTTCCCAAACAATTTATTTAAGTCCTTAAGCACTGATAATTTAGTTGTAAAGTATTTTTAATTTTTATCAATCACAAATCTCGCTACCTCTAACCAAACCTTCTACACCTACCCCTGAATTCAGCCTTTGCCGAATAAAAATTTAATAATTATCAACTACGGTGATCTCATTATTAAGAAATGAAAAAGAATTAATTATCCACCAATCAACTAGGACGAATAGAAAGAATTCAAACCATAGTTGATGAAATTAATAAAACTAGTTGATGAATCTTATTGATCATAAATAAATTAGTTTTGATAATATTAAAAGTTGTGTTTGTATTGTAATATTAATTTACTCAATAACTCTTAATTGAGAGCACATGTATGTCAGTGAGATAAAAACACTTTTTCTCAAGACATAAGATAAGTAACAGCTCAAGACCAAATGAAATCACCATAACCATCATAACCTTGGTCAAGTGGCACATAACGACCCTCTCTCGGTGGGCCATTACCTAAATAATCACCACCAACAGGTGATGGGGCTTGAGCTATATTGACTGGATCAACACCATAGTTAGACGGGCCTGGAGCTGGAAGGCTAACCCCACTCTCCATTGGTGGACCTTGGTTTGGAGAAGCAAAATCTACGATCGGCTCTTGAGTTGGATTGTTACCCCTAATCCCCATTGGTGGACCTAGGTTTGGAATGATTGTATCTTCGAGTGGGTAATAAATAGGATCATTGCCACCGCTCCCTATAGGAATGACAGATTCCATGCATGGGTCTTGAGCTGGATTGTTACCTCCATTCTCACTTGGCGAACCTTGATTCGGGATAATAAAATCAGCATCTGGTCCTTGTCCTGGAACATTTCCACTTTGATATGGAATAGTATTGTCTCTCCACCATGAGCCTTGAGCTGGATCATAACCACCATTATTTATTTGGGGGGCTTCAAATGGATTAATAACACCATCAGATGGGCCTTTAACAACAATATTACCACTACTTTCGTCCGGGGGGCTTTGAACTGGACTAACAACACTGCTTGATGGAGCTTGAGCAGGTGCATCCCCACTCATTCTTAGATGCGGATCTCCCGTACAGATGTTCTTACACATGCACTGGGACTCTTTGCATTCTGCATAATCGAAGCCTTCCTTGCTACATTGGATGAGACAAAGGATGTCATTGATGTTATTGTTGAAGCCGGAACACTTTAATCCCTTCATAAGCATGCTCGGTGCTTGACATGGTATTGGTGTATCTGGCGTAAGCATCATGCTCTTGACTGCATTTACACAAACGACGAAGAAAACAAAGTTAGGAATTCACTTATATATAGTATGCAACATCAATCAATCGCAAGTAATTTGGTATACTTGAAAACATGCTTACCGAAAGTGAAGAAAAGGAGACTGATGAAAATCCTAGGAAACATTGTATCCATGTTAGATGATATTGATATAATATGCAAGTATTGCACTTCTTTTATAGTGAAAGATGTACATGTAAAGTTGTACGTCTGAATTAAATATTCTATGATATTCTTCTAATTGCATTGGAACTTTCATTTATAACTATTTTCCATTTTGAAGGTGCAATTATGAAAAGATATCAAAGTTAGAAATTCTAACTTCTATTATCAGCATATTATAATTACATATGTATTTACCTTCAATATTTTACACCACATTATTTATTGATAAATTAAAAGTTCTCCAATTTGAGGACAAAAAGTTCAATTGTTGTACGGTAAAGAAAATAATTATTTACTGACGATCATATTAAAGAGGACTTTAATTATAAGTATTGTTAAAGCTAGGATATTTTTCTGTAAAATTATAATTAGTTCAAAAGTCAATAATTCACATATATATAAGTTCTAATAAACGTAAAAAAGTTGAAAAAACAAAACTCATCATTCAGATCACCATGTGGAACATGAGGATACAATTTTAACGACAAATCACGGTTATTCGTAGGAAATGGTTTTGTTTCATATTTACAATTGTATATTTGACTTTTATATTTGTAATGAAATTAAACAAAAGTTACTGTGGTTTGTAGCAATATTGTTTTGTCACGGCTGACTTATCGTTGTTAATGTATTATGACTAATGCAACTCTTTTCTTGTAGTGAAACTCTAACTAAAACTTTCATTGCTAACACAATTCGAAATCATAACATAATCTCGATCTCAACAATTTTCTAATAAACTTGACCAGTCAGATCATACAATTCAAAAACAACAAAATATTTTGCTTTTCTATTATTTTGAAAAATTTATACTTTTAATTTATCTTTTGTTTATTTATTTATATTTCATGATACTGATCATGTAACAACTCGACTACTAATCGGTCGAGCCTTAACCCTTTGGGCTAGTGCAGTTACTCATGGAAAGCTCTCCGGGTGATGTGATTGCCCACTGTATTTTTAAAACTAGTTAAAAAAACACAATGTTTCATGAAAGACGATCCATGTTACCAATAAAACTACCCATGCAGTTAATTAAAACGTTTATGTTGTAAGTGAAATAACACAGTTATGAGATGCGGCCTCTATGTAGAGACGGACTATGTTACCAATAAAAACACACATGTTATTAAGCAAAACATCCATGTTGAAATAAATTTTTAGTATGAAAAAACTCCAATGTCAAGAACATGGGTGTTTTTATTGGTAACATGGTCCGTCTCTACATAAAGACCGTCTCTTATGAGATTTGCTCGTGAAATAAATCTTGTTGTCATATAAAAAATTCAACATCGACAAGTTTTACAACAATATATGTCTTTCTCTAGATAAATTATTTAGAGACTGTCTCTTAGGAGGTTTACTCAAAAAAACAAAAAGATAGTTTATCATTTAATTTATTTTTATTATTACATTTAATGACTTTAGACTATTTTTTTATTTATAAATATTTCATATTGGACGATGTGAAAGGGGAGTAGAAGGAAAGTTTAAAATGTGATGTTCAAAAAATAAGACAATGTTTCGGATGCCAATGTAATTTGTAATTTCAATCACTTTGAAAGAATAATTAAATGTTACTTTCAAATTAAAGATAAAAATAAGGTCATGTTTGAAAATTAAATTTTAATATCTTTAAAAAAACAAATTTCAAAGTAGAAAGTGTACCAAAGTATTATTACCCTATTTATTGAGTGGACCTATGGTAATTTTCCCGTAAACTTATAAAAATGGTGCAAAAAAAATATTTGAAAGTAAAATCTAACTGAAATTTAAATATCCTAACAAGTACTAACCCGTGACGGTGTCACGTGATGGTTTACTTTAAATATAAGAAACGAAAGTTTAAATTCAAGATGTGACGAATTCGAAGTTATAATAATAAAGTATTAAGTTTGCTACATGTATTCGGAAAAAAAAATACAATATTTCAATTTGAATATTCTAATGACCACAAAAAACGTAGAGTACTATTAAATTAAAAGTAATACTAATCTACAACTCTTAGAATAAAATGCAAAGCACGGTTCACTTGACAAAAGTCCAAATGAATTGAATTTGTTGTAGTTGCATTTCCACTATGTATACCATAATGTCTTCAAATCCAAATCAATGTTATTAATCTGTATGTAATTAAAGAAGCTTTCATATTAAGTGAGTATATATTTATTCCACATTGAACATGTAATGAAAATTGTAAGAACATAATTTACCTCAAAAAATTCAAAAAATCTCCTTATAAATGACATTTATCGTTCTATCGATGGATTTCCTTCCTTTTCTAAAGTCAACACCTTCAGCCCTTTTATGTTGGTGACGCTCGAAATGCAACATATAATTGACAGTGGCTGAAAATAGGTTTTCGTAGGTATAAGCCGACATGATTTAAAGACTGACCTTGACTCTTATTTTGTGTTATGGCATAAGAAACATATATCGGGAATTGTCTTCGCTGAAATTTGATAGGAAACTTGGCAAGATCAGATGGCGTGAGAATCATTCGTGCAATGAATACCTTCTGGCCTGCATTCTTCCCATGCATCTTCTTAGCCTGTATAGCATGATACCCGATTTTAGTAACAATTAGCTCGTGCCATCCGCTTGGTCTATATTCGTAAGGAGCATAATTAGAGAACCTTCCTTCAGTTGAATGACATGGTTCGATATACCTGATGTTTTAATCGTGTTAAGGAACTCGACTGGGTAGACATTCTCTATATTTACAATGTCATCTTTGTGTGAACATATGCTATGTAAGTTCAAAAACTCGGGGGCATCCCCAGGAAGTAGTGACATTACATAGTCATTGACTTCCTGTACAGCCTCATTAGTCGGAGCTAAAATGTCCCTATCTTCAAAGTAACATCGATCACCCACATGGTCTAGAATAGAAGGATAGTTGGACTTCACAATAGCATCTAATGGATTAGATGCATCACGAAATAGTAGATCATTAAACAATTTATATTCGACCTCACCATCATTTGTGTCAACAACTTCACCATCTCCAACCTTCAATAACCAGTCCGCGAACTCCTTAATCTCACGAACCTCAGCCATGATTTGCATGATTGTTGTTATACAATTGAAAAACAAATCCAATTATAGAATTATTGATATAATAACTACTTATCTAAAATTTGATCATATAAATAATTCTATACGCATGTTTTTTGGTGAGCTTGAGCACACGACAATGGCTCCATATGTGTCTAGATGATGCGAAAGAGTGATTGACAATGTCATGCGTACTCCCTTTTGGAATGACTGGCAATATATGTATAAAATCCTCTCCAAATACAACTACCAACCCTCCAAATGGAAGGTCTGAAGGTTCTCCATCAAATCTCCTCATAATGTCCCTCAGGTTGCGATCCAATGCCTCAAAATAATAAATGTTTGTCATAGGGGCTTCATTCCAAATAATGATCTTTTTCTTATGTAATAAGCCAGTAAGATCAAATCCATGGACAATGTTTATACACACGGTTGTCTCATCAACATTCAAAGGAATGCTAAATCTTAAGTGTGTAGTACGGCCTTCAGGCATCAATAAAGATGAAATCCCACTTAATGCAAATGGAAGTACAATATCACCTCGACCTCGTATTGCAGAGCAAAGTGTTTCCATAAGAACGTTTTTCCGCTACCACGTTATCTATACAAAACAAAAACACCACAATATTCTGTTGATATAGCATCCATGATTGTATTGTAGACATCACGTTGCTCTTGAGTCAGGCACGTACATAGACGGTTATGTTCTTTCCATCATTGCAGCTTTATCATATGATGTTTCTACCAAAATAAAAGTATTCTGACCATCTTCAACAACAACTTGATTCGGTCTTGGCATGCCTTGAATTTGAGATAGACTGAATCCATTCCGAGCCAACATTTGTTCTATCTCATATAAAGTGATGTTCTAAAATATTCATATGGTGGTCAAGAAATATGTTCAACAATATGTCAAGTTTCGGTGGACTTTTAGTTTTGGAGCTGCATTGAGATTAAAGTTTTTTGGTTAGTATACGCAAAAAAGAAATAATAATAAAAATTTATTCATCCAAGTATGTAATATCTTATATGTAATGTTTACCAAGAATTTATCCTCTCTTGAGTTTCAACTTCAGCGCAATACATATATGATTGAGAAAATTTGGGAGATTCCCCGACAAGAGGTAGTAGGCTACAAGGCGATGATAATTGTTACAACCAAGTCTGTATGAATAGGTACACTTATCAGTATTCACTAAATCTTCTTGAAATCCACCCATAGAAGTGAACGCATACATCATAATGCAAGCTCGAATCTGCTTAAGAAAGTTGACTCTTTAAATGCATGTTGCAAAGAAGATCAAATAGTGGTCCTGGAGTTATCTTCAGCAGTGACAGTTGTATTTTACCTCTACTACAACACATGTTCAATTCTGGACGACTTAGGCTATGTTCTCTTCATCTGAAATTTACGGAACGGGACTGAATGGAACTGAGCTGAATGTAACTGAACATAACGGAAGTAAGGTATAATTATAACTAAGCAGAGATGAACTGAACTGAACGGAACTAAATGAAACTGAACTGAACTAAGTGATTTTATGTTGAAGAGAACAAAGCCTAAGTGGAGAACTCTTAATCCTTTCATCAAAAAAATAATAATACGAAAATATAACAGAATATCAAGCTAAAGGATAAGTATTACCGTTTGAAATATATTCTCTAAAATTTACACTGTCTTCACAAATATTTCTATCAACATCTTCAAGAATAGATATTTTCTTTGGAACCTTTCTGTAATGATTGATTTGGAAGCATATTGGCTTTTATTTCGTGTAATACAGATTGGTGTTGTAGTTAATTGTATGGGTCTTCTTAGTGGCATTGTAAAGGTTGATAATGGTCTTCCAAACTTTGCAAGTTGTGAATCAGGTGAATTCAATGTCACACATGAATGTTTGGACAATAGTGTAACACTTTAATTCCTTGATACCGTTACATTACCACGGTAAGTGAATTTATTATAACACTCAAATTGTAGATCGATTAGGATCATTGTCAGTGTTCGATATAATCCTTAAAGCTCCTTGATTACTCACTCGTTGAGTATCAAAATTTTGTAATCCACCTACAATATCATCAAATTTTTTATAAAAATGAATTTATTTGAATTATATTGTAGCAATTTAATTTAAATGTTACTAAGGCTCTATTCTCTTCAAATTGAAATCACTTCAGTTCAGTTCAGCTCGGCATAGTTATAATTTATACCTTACTTCATTTCAGTTCTGTAAGGTCCGCCAAATTTCCTCGTTTTTCGGTACATGAATAAAATATTAATTTTATTATTTCGTACGAGTAAAAAAATTTCGTAAATAGGTTAGTTTGAATTTCGTATTTTAACGCCGAGTGGATTCGACGTTAAAATAGAAATCTAGTTTATTCCGAATAAAATAATATTAAATATATAAAATAAAAATTATTTATTTTATTTTTTCGAGGGCTCGAGAATGACTCGATAAATGTCCGGGAAGTGATTTGTCATTTTTCCGGGATTTATTTACGATCCATTTGGTAGCCAGAACGAACCAGTTATATATAATAGCGAAAAGATCGGAATGCCCTTAGTTCTAATTCCTTTCTTTTACCAGCCAGGGACATTTCCGTCTTTTCCCGGTTGTCTTCTTCCCCAAATTAGCGTGGGGCGATTTACAGTGCCATTGATGGCCGTTTCTTTCTCTTCTCTCCGTTCTATCTCCTCCGTTCCTGCCCCTTTTCTCGACCAATTCGAGCACGCCACATCGAAAATTCACGTGGCAACCATTACGCCCCCGTTCGCCCACAGATATTCTTAAAGCCGCCAGGCGACGCCGCCCCCGTCTGGTTTTCCACGCGTGAAATGAGCGGATGAGGATTGAACCACGAGGAAGAAATGGATACGAATGGAGCCACGATAACAAATGAACGAACGGGAGAGGAAGGAGAAGCGTGGCCACTTCTAAGGCCACCATCGACGCCGACCGCCGCCCTATGCCGCCGCCATACGGCTATAAATAGAGGACGTTCAGTTCAGTTGCAGCTCACACCATTCTCTCCTTCTTTCTCCCTTGATTCTGGCTCTCTGCCCGTCTCTTTCTCCTCCATTTCCCCCCTTTTCCAGCCAACTGTTGCCCCCATTTTCCGGCCGACTCCGGCCAGCCTCCAGCTACCCCCAAGCTGTCGAACACCTCACCGTCGATAGTGTCGTTCATTCGACCAAATCCCGATAAATTCTCTCGATCGAATTCGATTCAATTCGAATAAACGAACGAGGAATAGTTTAATATTTTATTCACCGCGTCGGTTCGTCAACTCCGTTCATACGTCGTTATTATGCCCGTCGCTCGACGTGCACTCGATTAGTGCCGTATTATTTTATTATTATTTTATCGCTAATTACCGTTCGGTAGAATTATCGTTAATTAATTACAATTAAGTCTTAATTAATTTATCGTTAGTAAATAATTATGGTAATTAATTAATTACCGTTATTTAATTATCGTAATTAGTTACTGTTAACTAAGTATCATTAGTTTAATTAATTATTGGTAATTAACTGTAAAAGAAGTTAATTACCGTAGTTAATTATCGTTAAACTAATTATTGTTATTCTTAATTAATAGTTAATTATCGTTAATTAATTAGTATTCCTTAATTAGCGGGTAATTAGCGTAATTAAAATTAATGAAGGATTAACTATTATTAAGTATCGGTTAGTAATAGTTAATTAAGGTATACTGTTATACTAAATAAATGTCGACTGGCCGTCGACTAGAAGATAAGAATATGATATTATGTAATGATATACTGTTGGAGGATGGGATTATTGGACAGACTTCTTGTCTGTAGTTGGCTTATCTGTTGGGAATAAGATACTGAGTAGGTATTGAAAAGCCGGAAAATACCAAGTTACTAGGTTAACCGAAATAAGTGACATAATTAAGTGCCAGATAGTAAGAAGCTAAGATATAAATTAAGAAACGCCATAAAAATTATTAAACTATCATGGATTTAAACAGTATTACTATCTGTTTATCAGGATCTCAGGAAGCTCCTGAAGTAGCAGAAACAAACGGTAAGTGATAGCTAGCGTTCGGCATCCACCCTGGGAAAAGCTGTTCTCTTTCAATATCTTCCTATTCCAGTACTCGTTCCTGCTCCCTTGATTGCTTGTTTGATTTTGACCATCGACTAGTACTTATTTCCGCCTACTTGACTGAGTGAGTGATAGCTGGCTTTCGGCATCAGGCCCTGGGAAAGTTAAAGTGCCATTGTTCATTCCTTGTACTTCAGTTCTGTATCTGTCTGACTGTCTGATACTGACATCGATTAGCTGCCGACCCCTGAGTGACTCGACTAGTGATTGTGACCGCTAACTGAGAACTATAGTGAACCGTGTATAGGAATTAACGAGTGTTATTGACATGAATTTTATGAGTTCAGTTTAAGTGACAGTGCATCTTGAAAGTGATATTAATTTCTAAATGTCAGTGCATTCTGAAAGTGATATTAATTCCCAAGTGACAGTGTACTAAAGTGAAAGTGAATGTTGTAAATGTTTTACAGCTAGTGAAGTGATATAGTGACAGTGTACTCTGCATATATTTCAGTTCTTGCATTTCTGATCCTCATTTCATTGCACGAAAACCGTTTTCTAGAAGGGGCAACCACACACTATTTTCTTAAAACTAGGAACCGTATCCGTTTATCGTTGTGTAATCAGCCTGGATCTTTGATCCTGGAGTGTTGCTATGAAAATAGCGTGGACTCATGGTCCTGAAGTGATCACTGTGAAATCAGCCTGGGTTTCGACCCTAAGTGTTGCTATGAAAATAGCGTGAACCCATGGTCCTGAAGTGTTGCTGTGAAAACAGCGTGGATCTTTGATCCTGAAGTGTTGCTATACAAATAGCGTGGACCCATGGTCCTGAAGCGATTGCTGTGAAATCAGCCTGGGTTTCGACTCTAAGTGTTTCTACGAAAGTAGCTGGGGTGACGACCCTGAAGTGAGTGATACTGGAAATCCCGAAAAAGTGTTAAAATGACTGATCAGTGCATTGTGTTGATTGCCGCATTTATTCTATTCATACGCATTTCATGCATGTCTGACTATCCTCACTGAGTCTTCGTGACTGACACTCTCTTTGTTTCAATAATTTGCTTTCCCAGATTGTGAGCACGAAGACAGGCTTGGGTAGAATCGCCAGACGGACTGACTGGTCTCCACTGCTGGTTTAAGTTTAAATGTGTGTTTCTGTTGTTTTCTGTTTTTGAATTATCCCGTACATACGGTGTGTAACGGATAAATTATTGTAATATTTTAATAAATGTGTACTTGAGATATTCGTCACGACCCTTGACGTCTGGACCTGATCCCGGGCGTTACAAGTTCAGTTCCATTCAATTCTGTTAACTTAAGTTAAATTCAATTCAATAAATTTTCGTTGAAGAGAACAAAGCCTAACTGTTTGAATTGATGGAGTGAGGTGTTTGCATATTCTCATTCACCTTAAGGCTGTGTTATTTTCAATTTAAAATTATTTCAGTTCAGTTTAGCTCAATTAAATTCAGTTCAGTTCAGCTCGGCGTAGTTATAATTTATACCTTATTTCAGTTCAGTTCAATTCAGTTAAAATCAGTTCAGTTCACTTAAGTTTAGTAAATTTCAGTTGAAGAGAACATAGACTAAGTCTTGAAATGGTATTTTTTTTCCAGGAATTATTCTTGCATCCATACTCCAAAATAATATGACTATATATTTATAAATATACTAATTAAGATATATAAATTGAAAAGATAAGAAAATAAACAGTATGTTTATGTAACCTATTTACTAACAGATAATAAGAATTAGATTGAAATGATCATGACTAAAGAAGGAAGATTGGCGATTTATGAAGATGACGACTAATGCAAAATTTTCTCTATATAAAATTCACAACACATAGCTTGTTCCGTCAGTACAATTCATTCATCACTATCATACCATACGATTTCTCCAGAAACTGAACAACCAAACACCAAAACATAAATCGAAACTCATTTATCTCACCCTTCAACCTATCTCAATTTTTTAAAAATTTATTTTTCTTTTCTTTTTCGTCATAATTCATAAAATATAAAATTACATTGTTTCATAAAATTTTTCTCCTCTACAAATAGAAACCACTCTTAATTGCATTCTGATAATTCTAAATTTTACGACTTTTATACTTATAATTATTTAGTATAGTAGCATAATTTCGTAAAGGGTGTTTGGTTTAAAATCCGAATTTAATCATAATTATGTTTGACATAATTGTATTTATTTAGTTTATTGAGTTGGAATATCATTTATCAAATATAATTCAACTCAAATTTTCAATTCAACTCTTTTTTCTCAACTCACTATCCCAAATCTTTCAAAATTCCTAAAATTCTATACTAAACATAAATTTTAACAACTCGGTTATAATTTAATCATTATTCATCAATTCATCCGGCTCAAATGTAATTTACAATAATGCTAATTAGATTATGATCTCTGACATGTAGCTCAAGCTCAGGCTCAGGCTCAGGCCTAAGAGCTTACTTTTATTTGCATCATCCATTAGTCATATATATTCCAAGTACAAGTAAAATAACATGGTATATGAAGCTCATGTACTTCTGTTGTTCATTTCATATGACTTTTTTTTTTCTCTGATCTCGGTTATAATTTTCGTGACACCTGAACCTAGGGCACTTCTCATTCACTGCACAATTTGCATTGGTGGTAGTGGACTACTGGTACTTCTAGCATTTTGTGTGCCTATGTTTTGTGGACTTAAAAAGGCAATGTTGGATGATTCTGAGAGCACAGGATTTGGTGATCTCCAAAATCTGTATAGAACAATGCTAAGATCTGTGCAGTTCATCTTCGTAACTTCGTTGCTGGGTTTATGTGGTTAAATGAATGAAAACTTTACAGATCCTAACTTTCAAACTGCAAAAATTTTATTTGTTGCTGAAAACAAAACAGATCAATTCAGTTAACGTTTTGCTTTCTGTTATTAACAATTCATAGGGAGTTGTGGAGTACATCTCCAAGCATTTGTACATTGCTAAGTTTCCATCCAATTCTATGAACTCTGCCTAGCGTGTGTTATGTAACTATGCAACAACGGATACTTCTCCGATGCAGATGTCTCCAAGACAGTGATGTCGACAAGATCACTTGAATCCTCTTTCGCTTTGCCCCACATTACCGCATAGAACCCAATGACTATAACTGTTGCTCCAATGATACTGCAAAGTAGAAGAAGTTCAAGAGTTAGGCCAAGGCTCTTATTAAACATACTATAAATCTGTCTTCCAATGAGATTGTTACAACCTGTGGAATGAAATGCTACACGTAAACGTGTCACTTCTGACCACAAGGTTTGAGAAGTTCAGAATTCATATACATACGCCTGGTCCATGTAAGAATCTCATGAGTAGGAATACCTTCCGAGAAAGAGTTTATCGCCCAAGAAAAGAGCTCCCACGACAACAGCTATGACAATTGACAATGGCTTGAACATAGCAACATAAACCGGTCCCCTCAAGTGCAATGCCCAAGCATCAATCGCATTTTGTATGCAGCAACCAAAAACTCCCTATGCACAGTTTCATTTGAAAACTTGTAACGATAATCGTAAGCTTAGACAGAAGATGAAACTCTGTGAAAGAATCAATCTCCCTAGTACTTAGGCAGTATAATATAGAGGCTAAAGCAATATCGGGCCTGATTCTCCATTTCATGGAGTTGCGTTCAGCGAAGAATCCAACAACAGCAGATATCAGGCTCACAGTCAAAGTGTAGAAGAAGACTATTGTCAGTTCTGCTGGGTACACTTTCATAATATGTGTCTACATTCATGTAAAAAAAAACTCATCAGTTCGGTATTTTAAGCTTCAATTAACACCCTGTAGGGAACTATGTTGTTCAGAGTAGGGTGTGACAAATTATAAGTGACCTGGATAATGTACCACAAGGGAACCAGTAAGTATTCTACTGCAAGAAACAAGCTTCCGGTTATCCAGTTCGATTGAGATGAGTTCACAGATTGATGCAGGGCAGCATGATGAGACTTAACTCCTGGGCCTTTGTAAAACGCCACTATCAAGGCTCCTGATATTGATACTACAGTTCCTACAATCTTGACGTGGCTGCTAGTTCTTGATAAAGCTAGCTTTTCCATCCTAGAGTACCAACTGAGTTATGATTTTTAAATTGTGACACGGCTTATGACAATTCGTGCAAATGTGTAGGGAAAAGGACAATTGCAGGCAGAGAATGATGTTAAATGTCACTAAGTGATAAAAGAAGCCTAAGCCCAGGTTGGCAACAGAAAGAAACTGAAGATGATGTTAAAATGTACTAAAAGATGAAACAAGCCTAGCTATGGCGACAGAACCTGAAAATGACAGCAAGTACAAAAGTAAAAGCCGGAGTAAGGTTGCTCATTGCAGAGGCAAGTGGAGGCGAAGCGTAGTTGATACCCGTATAACCCATTATTTGCGACACATACCTGCATTTACAAAAACAAATCATTCCATTACTTCTATTATCCATACACTTTCTGTATAAGTCTAAATTACTCAAATCAACAATAAGTATAGAAGAATTCAGCTCACCCGACAACTCCGAGGGCGAAAATCTTTAGCAGTATAGAACAATTCAACAGCGGTAGTGATCGTGATCTGTCACAAAAAATACTTAAACTGACACATCCTCTTGGTTAAAGTATAATTTGTCACAAGAAGAGAGCCTACTTGACTGAGAAGAATGGGAAAGGGAGGAGGCAGAGAGTGGCCAAACCGTAGGCGTAGACCATGTAGACGTAAATACTCATGCCGCCACGCGTTGCGAGCTTGAAGAGAGTGTTTAACCCGACTCGGCTACATTCCATGGCGACAAGTGCCGCAAAAGGCAGCACTTCGCGGTGGCACTGCTGGCTGTAGTCCAATGCTCCGCCTAAAACCATCAGATGTTAATTGTACGTATTTCTGATCACTTTCTAAGAGTATCAATGTCGTAATGTAGTGTAGGTTTGGCAATATGCAAAATGTCGTGTGGCTGGTTTAACTCTTCAATTTAGTACTAGCTTTTGTTTTGGTAGGTATGTGTGGTCCGTGTTTGGTTAATTTATTTGTTGGTGACGTTAATGTAGAGCCGTGGACGTTTCGGACTTCGTATGTTATTACTCCGGTAAGAGTTACTCCCTCCGTCCCATTATAAACGAAACAAATCTTAAATGTACGATTTTAAAAAAATATGTAGTATGTGGTTAAAAATGAGTTTAAGACAGAAAATTATATTCGGGTCCAATAATATGTGGTGGAAAATGAGTTGTATTGTGGGGTTATTGTCAAAAATGGAAAATTATCGTTATTAACGGGACGTCCAAAACGAAAATATGTTTCGTTTTAAATGGGACGATAATAGTATTTCGAAACATATGGCACTCAAATGTCATTTGGATGGGATTTTGGTGAAATTGTGTTTGGAATGGAATTGAAATGGTGTATTTGAAGTGTATTTTAGGTCAATCAGCCCCTTAGACAAATCGTCCGAGCTTTAAGAATTTTGCAAATTACATGAGATAAATAGGCTGCATCTATTTTATATATATGCCCAGAATTAGTAGGTACAATAAGAAGTAAATTTGTGAGGAAGATGATTAAATTCCATTTTTGGTTGTCATGAATAATTTCTTCCGTGAGACTTGGGCAATGGACTAGGTAAACAAGTAAACTCAGTCACTTTTAATACTGTTTTTGCTTACCCGTTGATGATGTATGTGGCTGAAGACAAATTGATGATGTATGTGGCCAAAGTCATGTGTAACTGCACAAGCACAAAAGGTCGGGCATTGATCGGTTAGTGGTTGAGTATCACAAGCTAGTCTTACATTACACGTACAACCCTCATTCCACACCCCACCTTTAACGCGGGAGATAATGTCCTCAGAAGAACACTACTGCAGTTTTCGGGAAAATTAACAAGATGATCAGTTTTAGTTTTTAAGAAGTTGTGGAGAACGGCCATTTGGTCTAACCATTGCCAGAAGAAGACAGAGGGGTGATTCCATTTGATTTTGTGCAACTGAGTCCCCAACGAAAGCCATTGTCTTTCCTATCAGAGCAGGAAGATTTTTTTTCTGAATCGAATCAAGGAAGCTCACATTTATCTGTTTCCATCTCCAATGAAGAAAATCTGTGCCCGTTCTTCCATGCAAGGAAACCGTTTTTGCACGCTAGCATTGTTGTACATCTATAGTTCGTTGCAAAGGAACTCTAGTATCAAATATCCGTTCCCTTTCGAATAAATCACAGATTTTGCTACCTGAAAGTAGCTAGGAAACAATATGTGATCGGCCCTTTAGGCCATGATGTGTATATGAATTCACTAATGCTTTTCAATTAGACTTTCCATTTATCAGCTGAAGTAATGTTAAGCCAATCTGATCTGATCTTGATTTTCTGACATTACCAGTTTTGTAGGATAAAAGAGGTAAAAACAGAAAACTGCAACAAGGCATGTCGTATGAAACAGAACCGAACTTCCGCTCTATCCTGCTTAATAGATTCATAGGTACATACTAACGTATTGAGGTACATACAGAGTAAACTTATGCATCTTTTAATACTATATCGTAACATGGGATTTCTACGGCTAGGTTGGTCTAATCCGGCCTAAAGTTAGACTGGTATATAACATTACCAAATACAAGAACCACAGTACATTTTCGTCGTCCAATTCATTTTTTAAAGTGTGATGACGCACATCTATTTGTTAATTCGTACCATTCTTCTAATGATAACAAGTTTCACGAGTTGTAGTTGTTTTTGTGTATATATGTTACAGAAACGCAGCAAAGCATGAAGGACGAGAAGCAAGTTTCAGTCGAGATCAAGCTGCCAGGAAGATTATGGGAATAAGATTAAAGGCAACAATGTTCAAAGACAGAAACTGGAAATCTTTGAATATAAAGGCGAGATATGGAAGATTCCTAATCAAAGCAAAGCAGAATAAACTTCAATAAGGAATCTGCCAAGTTTAATCTGGAAAGCCCATCAATGAAGTAGTAGAGCCTGGAACTCGAGCTTGAGCAGGCTGCCTTCAGTGCCTTTATATTTGAGGATATTGAGAAGTTTGAAGACACAGCTTTTAGAGAGAAAGATACAGAGATTATCAAACACTTCTGTCTTCAAACTGTTTTTC
>JAYMSP010003393.1:0-19942 GCA_036897095.1 Plantago elongata
TATATAAGCCGAAAACGGGGAAAGACACCCGTCAATACAAAATTTTATAGAGGTTTGTACGAACCACACAAATCCAAAAGGCTACCTAACTGATGCCACCACGGGCTTACATTTTCCAAGCCAAAACAACTAATCCAAAAATTACATTTAAACCCATAAGTTAGTTTGGTGTGCCAATGTCCGCGCCGTATGTCCAGCTGACCCGTGCCATAGGCATGCCACTGCCCGTGCCAAGGATCCTGCCAATGCCTGTGCCAGCGCCCGTGCCAGCACCCGTGCCAACTCCCGTGCCATTGTCCGCACTGCACCGTGCCAATGGTGTGCCCTTTTCCGTGCCAATCCCAAAAATCTGCGCCAAATGAGCCTTGTCCGTGCCAAGCCCAAAATTGTGCTAGTGTCGGCACCAAGCACATAGTCACCTGTACCTGGTGCACTGCCATGGCACAATTCCGCCCATCTTGCACCCCCCGTGCCATTATCCCTGTTGCGCCCGTGCCAATGCCCCTATTCGGCAACAATCGCCCACCATCCCTCACAAACTATCTAATGATGTGCCAAAATACCAAGCGTCTACTACCCAACGTCGTGCCAATTATGGTATATTTAGAACCATCCTTAACCATCACAAACAAAACAAAACTACACACCTCATTATCCAACAAAAACCTACTGCCTTCACCATTAGCCTCAAACATCACCATGATATTTGTATATTTGTAACCAACTTTCATCATCCCCATCATCCGAAAAATGCCCATTTGAAGAATCATCTTTAAACACATTTTCTTGCCATAATATTCCATGGCTTCATCATCAGAGAAATAGCCTGCAGATAAAGAAGTCGAGGCATAAGAGTTACCTGTTTTCGGATAAGGGTCCTTCCCTTGTTTTAGCTCTCTCAAGGCGTTCAGGGCTTGGGTTCTTGCTGCATCATATTTATCAAAGATTACAGGTTGTTGTTTGTTCACCTCTTTAGCCATTTTATCCACAGCCGAAATTGCAGGGGAAGACTTCAGGAAACCTCTGTTTAGGATGTTAGTTTGTTTCACTGCAGAGCTGACATGTTTCACAGTTTGATGCCCGTCTGCAGTAGCAATTCCCTGATGACCTGAAACGGCATATGGAGCTACAACATCAGCAGAAACTACTGCTGCATCCATCTCAGAAACTGCTGCTACATCAGCCGAAACTGCAGCTGCAGCCACCACCAATTCCCCTACATCTTTCATAGCCTAAGTTGCAGCTACCTGAAATCCTTATGCAGTTGCATCCTCCTGTAGAGCAGGTGTGGGAACAAAAGGTGCCATAACCAATTCCCCTGCAGCTTCCACCTCTTCCTCGAACTGAGTTGCAGCTACAGGTAACAACACCAAGTTTTCATGATGCCTTCCTTCCTCAAACAAGCCATGTAATGAATCCAAAATGTCTTCTCCTTCTACACTAGCCACTACTGTACTCCTCCCACCTCTACCGCCTGCACATTCCTCTACTATGTCTAAAGCAGGATTGTTGCTATAGCTCTCGCATTGGCCATCACATTGCCTGCAAGAAATTGTTCTACCCCTCCCACCTCTACCACCTGCATACACCCCTGCTCTACCACCTTGCCCATTCCTCCCACTTCTACCATTTGCACATACCCCTGCACTACCTCCTCTACCATATGAATTGCAGCCTCTTCCAGCATTAGGTAGGGCACTTGGCTGAGCAGCTACAGAGTCAGTTGGAAGAACCGTAGAAAGAACTTGAGAGTGAATCTTCTCAGGCTGAACAAAACTTGTCTTCTTGGATGTGCAGTCAGTAGTTCTATGACCCAATCTCATACACGCATTACAATAAGCAGGCATTTTTCCATAGCTCACCTTGTACGCATAACCATTATTTTGAGCTTCGATCCATAGTTGGCTAGGCAACAACTTTGAGATGTCCAACTCGACACAGATACTAGCAAGAGACAGCTTGCTCTGATTTGCCGTATAGCCGTCTACCTGTAGCGGCTTTCCCAAAAGCTTGCCGACTTCAAAGATGGCCTCTTTATGATACAAGAAGGCGGGTAGACTGTGAATTGCCACCCACACCGGGAATAGAGGCGAATCCACATCCGAAGACATATCTGCAGACTATTTGCAGAATCTGAAATTGTTGCCTGCAACAATTGGGTTCTCCAAGCTCCAAAGACGATTGTAATCTTCTTCAAATGATAATTTCACCAGAAATTCATTTTTGTTTAAAAAACTGACGGTAAATCGGGATTTGAGATCCAATTTCTTCAAGAACTTTGTGATGGATGAGTTGCCGTCAGAAATGGTCGGAATTGGTATGACAATTGAGTTCTTTGCTTTTTACGAAGTACCCTTCACGTTGAGCTCGATCATGTATATATAGATCTTCAATCTGAACAGATCAAGCCCATGGATTTTTTTGCTTATCTTCAAGAGTCCACAAAATCTTAACTACCAAGAGTCCTTTGCTTCTTGTTCACTCCAAGAAACCAACTGAGCTTGATATATGTTAAGATATGCTTGCTTTGGTGTCTCTCTTGATATGAGAAGACTTCTGCATAATACAAAGACTAAAACACACGTGGAACTAGGTAAGTTTTAGTGAAGAATGATAATTAAATCGAATAAATCTAAAGTGCATAAAACCGGACCGGTGGATGTTTTAGAGACTTTTGGAGCAATATTAGCTTAAACAATTTGTCTAACATCCTGCACTTTCAATCCCCCCCTTAATTCGTTTATTCACAATACTCCTAGAAACACAAACACATAAATAATAAAGATAAACTAAAGACAAGAATAAGTACGAATTTTTAGAAATTTTCAATTTTTATTCTTTTTTGAATTTTTGAAATAAGATACTACAACTGAAGAACACTACATAGACTCAGACATGATAGGAATAAAAACACAAAAGACACAAGGGAAAAATATTAGACAACAGAAAGACGGCAGAAAGGTAGTGTTTCCCCAAGTAGCTTCCAGCTCATTTGTTCTTCCTCCTCCTTGTTGTGAGAAAATGAGAGAGACCAAAGTATTGCGTTCATGAAGTAGAGGAATGATCTTCTCATCAATCTTCTCAATCATTTGAATTATGAGTTGATCAGGCATGGTTAGGGGCCTGGGCACAAAGGGTAGCTTCAATGTGACAACGACAGTTGGTTCAATGTCGTCTTTAACAACTGGTTCCTCCAACCCAAGGGAGATAAATGAACTTGGTGATCATAACATTGCACCATCCTTGAGTTGATTCTTGTCCACTAGAATCAAACAATGGAAAATTCTTTGTGATCACAAAATAACCTTTCCAGGTTGCTTCTTGTTCCGTGCCATTAGACCAGTGTACTAAAATCTGAGGTATTGCAATGTTATTCCTGGAACAATGCGTCTATCTAGGATCTTGTATGGCAACACATGAAATTTTCCATCAGCATTAGTAAGCGGCAAGGTTAGTGATGGTATGTACTTGTCACTGATCTTCTTTTTAAGTAGAGACACATAGAAAACTGGGTGTATGGTGTTGTGATCAGGCAAGTGAAGTTTATATGCCACCTGACCAATCTTCTGCAGTATATTGTAAGGCCCATAATACTTTTTAGATAACTTCATGTGCTTTCTCAAAGCAACAAATGATTGTCTGTAGGGCTGGAGTTTTAAATACATATCATCTCACACACTAAAGCTTCTGTCAGATATGTGCTTATCAGCATAATATTTCATTCTATGTTGGACAACAGTGAGATTCTCTATGATATTTCATCCTGATTTTGTGATAGCCTGCTCTTAAATCTACTTTAGAAAATAATTTTGCACCATGCAGTTCATCAAGCAATTCATCAATAATTGGCATGGGATAGTGATGTTTCACAGTTAAATCATTTAAATATCTATAATCAACACACATCCACCAAGAACCATCTTTTTTTCCTTACTAACAGAATAGGAGCAACAAATGCACTATACTATTCTGTATGACTCCAGAGTGCATCATTTCATGCATAATTTTTTCCATTTCACCCTTAAATGCATGAGAGTACATGTAAGGAGCTTGTTTCTTGGGAATGGCATAAGGTTATACATTGATTTGATGTTCAATTTAACTTACAGGAGGTAACTCTTTTGGCTCAGCAATCACATCAGGAAATTGATTCAGGACTTCTTGCACTTCAGCTGGTGGTTGTGAAACTGGTACTGCAATGATGTCAAATAGTTGACCAATGGCACATATAGGACCCTTCAGTAGTTTCACCATACTCTTGGCACTGATAAATTTGCATTCAGCTCTCTGAGTAAGTGCCTGATAAGAAATTCTCTTGCCCTACACAGTTAGGTGAACAACCATTTTAATGTAATCTAGCTCAATGGTGTTGTGAAGTTTCAAGAAGTCACCACCCAAAGCTAACTGGTAATCACCCAGCTTGACTAGTATGACGTGATAAGTGAACTGAGTGCCCTGCAAAGTCCATGAAAAATTAGGATATATATATAAGTACTAATGAGTGTTCCACCACCAACAATACTTAATAACCATAGTGGGTGCCTTGATGATGTTACAACCTAGTCTGGAAGCTGTTTCTTCATCTACAAATGAAGTAGTGCTGCCTGGATCCACTAAAATAAATAAGGGATGCTTCTCATACTCTCCATTGAACTTGAAAGTGTTACAGTTAACACTCCCCAACATGGCATTGATGGATAGTTCTGAAGTAAGTGGCTCCTCTTCAGTAACTTTTTGTTCCTGCAGTGTGCTGAGATATGCTTGTTCTTCCTCATTAATCAAACAACATACAATGTAGTAGTAGCACATTTACGACCTTTAACCCATTTCTCATCACAATTAAAACATAGTCCTGATTCTCTTCTCTTGCTCATTTCCTCTTTAGTTAGCAGCTTCCTAGGCACCTGTGAATGATCAACTAAAACCTTGGGTTTAACAAGAGTGCTAGAAGTAAAAGTTTTAGTTGCAGTTTGAAATGTTTTTGTGGGTGCTATGAGTTTTTTGTACCAACTATCAAAAACATAATCTTGCTCTATAGCTGAACTGCTTGTTTCAAAGTGACAAGATGCTGAGCTAAGGTTGCAACTCTCAGTTCTTTCTTCAAATCCTTAGTGAAAACACCTATATGAAAATCTTTAGACTGTCTATTCCAAAAAGATTGAAGATAGCTTTAGTTCTTTCAAAAAATTTGACATACTCCTTCAAGTTGCCTGTTTCTTGTATGCTAGTAAATTCTGCAACCACATTTTCCTATTTTAAATCACCAAAACGTTCACACTGTTTCTTGTATGCTAGTAAATTCTGCAACCACATTTTCCTCTTTTAAATCACCAAAACGTTCACAATCACTTTCCAGAAAAAATTGCCATGACCTACTCTTATGCTCAATAGAAAATGTTTGAAACCATGTCTTTGCATCATCATCATCAAAATTACAAACATTAATGTATGCTTTTTGTTCATCTGGGGCATCAGCACTCTAAAATATGTCTCACAACTGAGGAGCCAAGAGTGGGGATTAGTCCCATCAAACCGAGGAAAATCCATCATTGGTATATAGGCATGATTGCCATGTGATCTGTTATGAGAAACAACATTTGATTGTTGTCCCCCAGTATCCTCCATGTTCACAGTACTAATGCTAATTGGTGGTGGTTGGCGTGCCTGGCCTAGAACAGACTCAGGGGTCCTTCCACTCATGTGTTCATAAACCTGATTGAGTTTGTTTTGAAAAAACTGAATAGTGACTTTCAAGTCTTTAGCTTCCATAACTTGATTCAAAGTTAAAGTGTCAAGTTGTCCCTGGAGACTCTGGAGTAACAAACTATCAGTAGTTTGTTTCACTCTGAGATAATACAATCAGGTAACTAAAGCACCTTGCGTTTGAGCTACAACATTAAGCTGACTAATCTATTGTGATGTCATTTTTGGTAAAGAAGCTTCATAATCAGAGGATTTTTCGAGCAACCTGGCTTTGATACCACTCTGTTACGTCCCCGAGCTATGGTGGAGAAGGTAACCGAATAAAAGATAGAAGAAAGGGGTGAAAAACAGACGAAATGGGGGAAATCAAGACGATTGAGAGAGAAGTTACTAAAACTATGACAATTTCATTACATGAAGAAATCGAATGAAACTGCGAATACAAATAGAACGGAAATGGAAATCTAACGGGTATAAGCCAACGACTACAATCATCCAATCGGGTAACTAAAGCACCTTGCGTTTGAGCTACATCATTAAGCTGACTAATATGTTGTGATGTCATTTTTAGTAAATAAGCTACGTAATCAGAGGATTTTTCGAGCAACCTGGCACTGATACCACTCTGTTACGTCCCCGAGCTATGGTGGAGAATGTAACCGGATAAAAGATAGAAGAAAGGGGAGAAAAATAGACGAAATGGGGGAATCAAGACGATTGAGAGAGAAGTTACTAAAACTATAACAATTTCATTACTTCAAGAAATCGAATGTAACTGCGAATACAAATAGAACGAAAATGGAAATCTAATTGCTATAAGCCAACAACTACAATTACCCTAACTCGACAGTATTCATGGAACAACCAATGAATCTACACTTATTGAGAGAAAACATGAAAGATAGCCACTGCTGTAGTGGCAAGGACATCATTACTTGTACTATGTTTTCAGGAGCCGTCCGATGGTTTCAGTCCAACGGTTGAGATTTGGTCTTGCACGATTAAGTCAGGATCGTTAGATGATATATGATCGAATGGCTGCGATTCACTTGGCGTCTTGTGGATAATTATCTCAAGTGGTAACACCTATTTGACACGTGTTACGTTTTCTCCATTAGAATAGTTTAAATCCCATGCCTTTTCCTTTGCTTCAATGGCCAATTCTCCCTTAGATTCAGAAATGAACTTGGTGATCATAACAAATTCTTCCCTTTATTTTAAGGATAGCAAAAAACTCATCATATCGATAGCGAGAAATAAAAAGTCAGATAGCGTGAAATAACTTGAATTCAAGAAATAATCCGTGTTAATATACAATAAGACTCAAAATATGTAATTTATATCGGAAAATCACCATAGATCTGACTTAGATAACCGCACATCAAGTAAAGTGCGAAAAGAAAGTGGAGTAAGCAAGTAAATCATGAAGACTCAAACTGTTACACCACGAACGGTTAACTACTAGAAATATATAAATGAGAGAGAGCTAAAAGACTTTGCTTGATTGATAAGCCACAAAGGCTGAGTCACTGAGCTTTTATAGCTCGATTACAAGGCTAAAGATCACAGGCTACAACAGCCGTTCGATCATAACCATCACTAACATCCTGACCGTTTATTGAAAACGTAATACAACTAATTGAAAGTAAAACACGACTTCAATTAAAAATGCCAAATCCCGTTAAAAATAGCCAAGATCGAACTAGTGCATGTGACATTCCTCCTTCCTTCATTTTCAGCTTGTCCACAAGCTTGAAAACCTGGGAAGCTTGTCTTTATAGTGGCATAATCTTCCCAAGTAGCCACCTCTTCTGGTAAATGTTCCCACTGAATCAACATTTGACCAACAACAACATTATTCCTTTTGATCATCCTTCTGGCCAAAATGTTTACAGGTACCAACACAATTGATCCTTCTATGTTCATAGCAGGCATAGACCTCATCACTTTGTCAACTGTTCCCACTTGTTTCTTGAGCAGAGAAACATGGAACACAGGGTGAATCTTACTATCAGCTGGCAGCAACAACTTGTATGCTAACTCACCTATCTTCTCCACCACTTGAAAGGGACTAGCATACTTAGGAGATAATTTCCACACATTTCTGCTTCATATAGAATTCTGCCTGTAAGGTTTCAGCTTGAGATATACCCAATCTCCCCCACAAAGCTTCTTTCAGACTTGTCTTTATTAGCTAAAAGCTTCATTCTTTGCTTAGAAAACTCCAGATTAAGCTTGACTTTATGAAGAATTTCATTTCTGTTCTTCACCCATTCCTCCACCCTTACTACTAATAGGTTCTCATATGAAATATGGTTATAAGAAGGTGGAACATATCCAAACAAAGCTTCAAAACATGACAGCCCCAGAGCAGAATGAAAATTAGTATTGTACCACCACTGTACCAATGGTAACCATTGCATCCATTTGGTGGGAGCCTGACCACACATGTACCTGAGATAGTTCTCTAGTCATTGATTCACTCTTTTAGTTTAACATCTATTTGTGGGTGATAAGCTGTACTTAGCAGCTGAGAAACTTCAAGCATCTTCATCAGCTCCTTCCAAAACATACTAGTAAATATTTTGTCTCTGTCAGAGACAATGGATTTTGGTAATCCATGAAACTTACACAGTTGATCCAAGAAATCCTGAGCTACTGAGTGTGATGTAAAAGGGTGAGTCAATCCCACAAAATGATCAAATTTAGAAAACCTGGCCACCACCACCAAAATAGTGTCAAATCCCTGGGATCTAGGCAATTTTTCTATGAAGTCCATAAAAATGTGCTCCCATGCCTGCTGTGGTACTAGTAATGAATGTAATAAACCTGGAAGCCTAACATGCTCATTTTTATTTTGCTGACAAATAGCACATTTTGAAACCACTGTTCCCACTGCAGTTCTCAACCCAGGCCAAAAAAACAATTTGCAATTCTTCTTATAAGTAACCAATACACCAGAGTGCCCTCCTTCCACACTAGTTAGTATGCGTCATTGAAATTAACTTCTGCCTTATATCTCCTCCAGTCCCTACATACCACTTTCCTTTATACTTAATCTATCCTATATGAAATGAGAAGAAACTCACATCATAGGATGGCACAGTAGCCCTCAATATCACAACTGCAGCTACATCATCTCCCTCATAACTACTCACCAATTCATTCATCCATTGAGGTTGCACCACAGGCATAGCATAAAATTCTTCTTTGCCCTCTTGTAACTCTCTCCTGGAGAGAGCATCTGCCACTTTATTCTGAGGACCTTGTTTATATTCAATGCTATATTCCAATCCCATTAGTTTAGTCATATATTTATGCTGCACAGGAGTTGTGATCTTTTGCTCAGTTAAATATTTCAATCTCCTTTGGTCAGTCCTGATGATGAAAGGGGCATGCAGCAGTATGCTCTACACTTCTTCAAAGCTAACAAAATAGCTAAAAACACTTTCTCATAGATAGATAATACCATATTATTTGGTCCTAAAGCCTTGCTTACAAAAGCTAAAGGATGCCCCTCTTGCATTAGCACAACTCCTAGTCCATAAAAACAAGCATCAGTCTCTACTATGAACATCTTTGAAAAATCAGGAAGCTGTAGTATAGGTACTTGACACATGGCTTGTTTCATCAACTCAAAAGCCTCTTGTGCCTCTTCACTCCAATAAAACTGACCTTTTTTAGTGAGAGCTGTCAGTGGCCTGGCGTTAGCTCCATAGTTGGCACATGATTCTCTACAGTAACCCATCATACCTAAAAAAACCCCTGAAAGCCTTCAGGTTAGTTGGTATAGGCCACTCCCTTATACACTTTGATTTTATTTGGATCCATCGCCACTCATTCTCCATTGATGATGTGCCTCAAACACTCCACTTGATCTACACAAAATCCACACTTTGATTTTTTAGCAAACAAGGTGTGTTGCCTCAATAAATCAAACACCATCTGCAAGTGAACCTTATGAGCTGCAACCTCCTTTCTATATATCAATATATAATCAAAAAAGACCAGTACAAAGTCACTCAAATAAGGCCTAAACACATCGTTTATTATGGCCTGAAAGGCGGCAGGTGCATTTGTCAATCCAAAAGGCATGACAGTGAATTCATACAATCCACTCTTGGTGACAAAATTTGTCTTATTGATGTCTTCAAGTTTCATCCGCACTTGATGATAGACTGCTCTCAAATCTACTTTAGAGAAAATTTGTGCCCCATGCAACTCATCAAGCAAATCATAAATAAGTGGTATAGGATAGTAGTTTCTCACAGTGAGTGAATTCAGGTTCCTATAATCAACACAAAACCTCCAGGACCCATCTTTCTTCTTAACTAGCAATACAAGGCTAGAATAAGGACTCTGACTTGGCTGAATGACTCCCATCTTCAGCAGTTCTTGAACAAACTTTTCAATTTCTATTCTCTGCATGAATGGATACCTATAAGCACCCTGCTTAAAAGGTTCCACTCCAGGTTTGAGTTTAATCTCATGATTACATGAACTCATAGGAGGCAAAGCTTTAGGCTCCCGAAATATGTCACTGTACTGCTGCACTATTTCTTCTACCACAAACACCTTCTTCTCCTCTATGATAGCATCTTCTACTGATGTGACCATACAGAAACAACTAAACACCATTTTGTTCTTTTTACTAAATAGATTGTGTAGCTTATTTCATGTCATCAATTTTAAAGATACATGCACAAATACTGGTTGATTCTTCACTCTGAAAGTGATAGAAGGTAACACATAATCAAACAGGACTGGACCAAGTCTTCTCATAATATCCACTCCCATCACCATATCATACCCTCCCAATGGTAATACTCTGACATTTGTAGCAAATAACTGCCCTCCCATCTCCCATTCAAAATCAGGACATCTGGAGGTACACTCAATCCTACCTCCACCAGCTACAGTTACTTGCAAGGGATTGGTTATTTGCACCTTACAACTGAGTCTCTGCACCACACTAGGATCTAAGAAACTGTGTGTGCTTCCGTAGTCAACTAGTATCACCACTTTAATGTTTTTAAACTTCCCCAGGAACTTAATAGTTTCAGGATGTGGTTGACCTTTTAATGCATGGAGTGACACTACACACTCTGTGTCAATATCCTCATTAAACTCCAACCTCTCAGTACTCCTTTACTCCTCATCCAATACAATAACAAAGAGCTTTTTACATTGATGACCATATGTATATGGCTCACACAATTAAAACATAAGCCCTTCTTCTTCCTGTCATCCAATTGCTCCTTGTTCAACCTCTTCATAGGCGCTGCAGAACTAGTACTACTTGCCTGATCACTCTTATGCCATAACCTTCTCGATTTCAGATAATCTTTCACTATATATAATGGCTCCCAAACGTGCGTCAAGTTCTAAGGCTTCTACTACATCTGTTGCTGCTAAAAAGCAAGCACTCAAATTGGAGATCTCGAACAATAGACTCCAGGGGAATTTTAATCTAGACCACTGGACCACCAACCACATGATGCAATATGGTGGTGCCTTTTTGGAGAAATACATGGAAGCAATCATCGAGAGCAGGCGGATAGGACTTCCGTCTTGGTTTTGCTTGATAAAGCAAACCTAAAGGGGTTTCTTTCAGCCCTTCCCAGTGAAACTTTCTCACTGGATGTTCTTGAGTTTTACAACAACTTAGAAGTGACCACTAAGCTGGTCAACGAGACTGAAAAAATGTCCTTTTAAACCAAGGTGCAAAACCTTGTGATTAACCTGGATTGCCAAGGTTTCTGTGACATATTTGGCTTGGTCAATGAGGGCGAAGAATATGAGATTATCCACAAGGATGAAATTTTGTTACAAGGTACCAAAGAGACTTATAGTGAGTTCTCTGAAGTGTGGAGCAGTTCCTATTAGCCTGGAGAGATGGATGGATATGTATCTGATGAGGTCCAAAGTCATGTAACAATAGGAAAGCCCTTTCAATTATGGTAAGTATGTGTTCATGAAGTTTATCAAAGCTCACAGAAGCTTTGATGTCAAGATTGAAAAAGGCCTTGCTGAGCCAAATGCCACAGTCATCTATGGAATAAAAATTTGCTGGATTCTGGAGAGATTTGGTCTAAAGCTCAAAAACCCTAAGAAGACTGAGACTAGTGATATTCTCAGAAAGTTCAATTATGGAAATTGGTTGAAGCGAAAGGCTGTAGGAGAGCCTGAGGTAACTGAAGAGGCTGAACCTTCTGAGGTGGCACCTAAGAGAACCAGAAGCAAGAGGAGAGTAGCTAATAAACAAAAGGTTTTAACGAGGCTCTTGCAGAGAGTCATCCTATTCCACCAAATATTCTCGAAGTTCCATCTACCACTCCCATTATGGAAGATGCTTCTAGGAGGAGGATATGTTGAGCAAAACTATTGGAAATCTCTCTCTCTCTCTCTCTCTCTCTCCCCACATAAACTAATGAATTATGGATAATTATGTACCCACAGTAGAAGGTTCTGATGATGAAGGAATAGTTCTCACACATATCTTCAAAGCTTCAAAGAAAAGCACTGATGCATTGATGGCATCTGGTCATTATTGGGTGAAGTTTCTAAGAAATCATCCAAGTCTATGGTTGCTGAAGATATTATTGATACACAAGAAGCATCAACTACAACCATTCAAAGCTCATTAGACTATATTCAAAAGCCTCTGAATGTAGATGATGTAGTGATGGAGGATGTTGACATTGCCTTCACTCTACAAGGACTGCAAGATGTGGTTATGAATGTTTCTATCTCAAACCCATCTGCTGAAATAATGTAGTAAAAAATACCAGCAACATACATTGCTGAAGAAAATCCTTTTGAGGAACACGTTTTCCAGAAAGTAGTAGAACGGGAACTTGAGTCTGAACTGCCAGAATCTTCTAATCGAGAAGAGGATTCAAAAGATCAACCTGAAGTACTTCAGGTAGCAAAGAAGTTTATATCTGACTTGTTTAAACTTAGTTGTTTATTAATTGTCACTCATAAATTCTCTTTGTTATAGGCCCAAGAAGACACACAAGCAGAAGAAGAAGCTGTAAAGCTTTCTTCAGAAAGAGAAGAAGAGGCTCCCCAAGCCCCAACACCAAATGAATCTGAGCCTGTCACACATGTATAATCAGTTTCTGAAGGTTATGAATCTTTTCTTACATGCATTATTATTGAGTTTACTAAATTGATAATATGTTTCTGATAGGCACAAACTGAGGAAGAATAGCAAGTGATGGAAACATCAAAAGTTGAAATGGAATTGCCAGAAACCCTCAATGTTATTGAGGAACACATTGCTAAGCCTTCTTCATCGAAGGTTTGCTGCAATTCTTTAGAAAGTTGGCAATTTTTATATTTTCACTTGCTCATTCTTAACTTTACACTATTTACTTTCTCAAGGCTCAAGAAGAAGTAAAGGCGTCAGAATGAAAAGTTGCGACTCCTTCTGAGCCAATGGATAATTATGAAGCTCTCCCAGCTTCACCAAAGGAGAATGTTCTAGAGACTGCACAAGTCTCTGAACAAATTATTTATGAGCCTCCCCAACCGGAGGTAAGTGAAAACTCAGAAAACAACAAGTGTTTGTAAAAACATAATTCTCTGATCAATCCATTTAACGTATAAGTTTTTGTTTTCAGGTTCAAGTCGAAAGAGTAGCTGCTGAGGAACATACTACCTTGTCTCACCTTCGCAATGAAGTTTCTGAGGCTGCCATTCCAATAGAAGAACCTTTTGAGCCTGCAGTTGAAACTCAGGTAATTCAAAAACTGAATTCATCTTTCAAACTCCGATAGCTTTAAAGTCTTTGATAATTAAAGACTTCTCTCTTTTTCAGGTCTTAAGAGTTGTACTATCAACTTCTGCATCGTCTTTTGATGTGGTGCAGAAGTTCTTCAGAGAGAAAACCATAAAGAAACATCTACATCTATTCAAGTCATGGCAAAAACTTCGATGTGCTGATCTTACGGATATTGCAACTTTGTAGACAACCAGGCTAGATGAGAAAAAACATTTCTGGATGCGGATGAAGAGACTAGAAGGCGGATGGCTTACAAGCCTTTCTTGCCAAAGAGTATAAGTGTTTACCCTTCTGAGCACGAGGAAGTAAATGGGCAGGTCACCACATTGCCAACGGTGATCAATCTAGTGTCTGATGATAAGGAGGAAATTGATGAGAATGACTTTGAAGACACTCCCTCTTAACATAAAATCAGAATGGATGATAGTGAGGATGATGATGATGATGAGGCTCCCACTCCAGGAGCTGGTGGAAATGCTCAGACTAGAGTAGCATCTAGTGCAGGATTATCATATGCACAGAAAGTGTCAACGCCACCACCATCTTCAAAATCACCAACTCACACCTCTCAACAACAAGATGAAGAACAAGCAGCTAAGATTGTTGAATGGGAATCTGAGGCTAGGGCTTCGAAGATGAAGAAATTCTTAGAGAGAGAAGCTCAAGATCAATCTGAGCTCAATGACTTGCTTGCTGAGAAAGAGGCCAAAATCCAGAAACTGGAGGCACTAAACAAGAAGGAATGTGAACTTCTTGGTGAGAAAATCAAATTAAAGCATTCATTGGAATATGCATTGGTTCAGCTTGAATCAATGGTAGAAGATAATCAAAATGCTGATGCTGCATTGCAATTAGCCAGACCATCATAGGACAAAGTGAAGGAGGCCATTAATGCCCTTGAAGCTGAGTACTCAGATGATGATTGGTCTGATGAAGATGGTCCTAACCATCCTACTGGAATGGATGAGGAAGAAATGGAGGTGGATAACTTAAATGAGCACATGGTTGTATCTCAGCTGAAGAGAAAGGTGAAGAAGAGTCTACTGGGTTAGATAGTTTAATAAGAAGAATCATGATCTAGATTATAAGGAGAAGTGCAAGGTTGCCGGAGAAACTGAAATGGTTGAAAGAAACTATCTCTTTGACTATCTCATTGACAAAAGAGAGCACAAGGATAAGAGATCAGAAACTAACCCAGAAGGACTGGCTGAAGAGCTTAAGGTTGCTGACAACCTAAGTGTTTTGAAGATTTTGAAGATTTGAAGACTAAGGACTTATAATGTGACTTAGACCTTGGACTCTCCTGTAGTTCTAGTTTCCTTATGTATTGTTTTGTGTATTTTTGCTGATGTATTCTTTAGATATATTCTTGTAAGTTATCTTATGTTCTGTAATTGTAATTTTTTATGTCCATACTCTCAGAAACTCTAATAGAAGATAACATATCAGCAAAGACCACTCCTTGTGATTTGGTTGATGTCTTACTTTCTGCACTTATATTAACTTAACTGCTATATCATTCTGAAATGATTAAGTGCTGAGAATTTGACTTCCCCTATCTGTAATAGGACTTTAGTGATAGTCCTTGTTGTCTGATCAAAGGGGAAAATTTGTTAGGAATATTTTTTAGTATTTTGATCACTCAACACAATGACTTATCCTAGTTTTAGAAAGGTGTTTAGTACTCTAGGTCACTTGACCATTGTAAAGAAGAAATACACCAAGTATGATAGTTTTTAGAAACCTCGTAATAAGATGTTAGGTCTCTGAATGTAATTTTTATTTATCTTCAAGAAGAACAAGAAGGAGGCATCCAAGCAAAGGAAAGACCTTTTACACAAAGTTATCTAAAGACAAAGTAGGAAAGTCTCCTCAGATAGTTGCTTCCAGAAAGGCATGTAAAGATTTGTGTTTTGGTCACAAAACAAAGTCACAATAAGTTTATGAGAAATGGAACATATGATGCTTCAGAAAGCTACATGCATCTGTTGTGACTACATGACGAAATATAATACACTGTATTTAATGCTGGACATAAATGTCACTATCCTTCTGCATAACTCTCTGAAAAGAGATATATGCATGTGAGTACTTATTTCAAGATGTGAACGGATTGAATTTGAAATATGTCTAACTAATACTAATCAAACGACTATCAAATTCATCTATAAATATAACCACTTAAAAGTTGAGAAATACACACACACCCCATACGAGCTACGATCATATCATGCAAGTATTTTTTCTCAAGCATTCTTACTACAATTATCCAAGCTATCTGTTACGACTAACAAGCTCGAGAATTCACTTGTAGTTCTAATTGTCCTGATCCTTCAACAAGTAGTGTAATTTGTGAAAGAGTTGACTTCTTGGATAACTATCTGAGATTCATTCTCTATAACAAATCTCACAAACTTGGTTTAGTTAAGGAGAACCTACCATATACTGAACAAGTATATCAAGTAGTGTCATCTCTTCAAGCTCTTTGGAAATAACTAAAATGTTATAAATAGAAGCTACTTGACAAACATCATAACCAACACCATCAAGGCGTGGAGTACAAGAAGTACTTGATTTGGGAAATTATGGAATAAATCCAAGGTTATCTTGAGTACAAGAAGTAGCTCTAGGAGCTGGGGAACAACTCAGGGGGAACATTTGATTGTGAACCATTTCTTATAGGAATCTTAGAATATGATCAATTTAAGGAGAACTCAATTATTTGTTCTAGTAGATTCTAGGTCTCTGAAGGCCGAGTGGATTAGTTGGAGGACTATGCCACCTCCAAATACGAATATACTTGTTGTGTCATTTACATTCTGTATTTACATTTCAGCAACACACACACATTTACTCTTGCTAAGCACAAAATCATTTATCTATCGCATAAAGACTTCTGCTCTCTGATTATAAGTATCAGATACCTTCAAGTATCTGAGAAATCGTGTTTATCTACAAAAATTATGAATAGACTATTCACCCCATCCCCCCTAATCTTATTGGACCAACAAGTGGTATCAGAGCAGGAGTTTCCCAAGCCTTCTGCACTGAACCTCGATCCTCCAGATAGGTAAAGGTTGTTGTCGCTTTCCGAGGATGTTTTTAGTTGTGTATTAAGTGTGCAGGTAGTGATGTTCCAGTTCTGAAGCTCGAGAATTACGAGACATAGAAGAACAACATGATGTTGCATCTTGAAGCAATTAGTGATGAGATAATCTATGTCATCAAGGAAGGACTAATAAAAATCAGTTAGCTCAAACATGTAAATGGAGTATCTGATGGTCGGAGAAACTCTGATGCTGAACGTAGTGACATTTCTACTAGTGATAGTGGTTGTGCTGCTGCTGGACAAGTTGAGAATGAAGACAAACCTTGTGAACTCAAGACATCGAAAGATGTCAAGAGACATAGGATGGATGATCAAGCTCGTAACATCATCATTTGATCGACACCTGAGCATATACAGTGCAAACTGTGGTGTGCAAAAATGGCAAAAGTTTCCTGGCAATTGATTGAAGAAATCTGTGCTGGAACTGAGAAATCCAAGGAAAACAAGTTCGAGATTCTGAAGTTGAAATTTCAAAACTTCAAGTAGGGTCCCACTGAAACTCTGGAAGAACTTGATTTTTGGTTTACTACTCTTATGAGTGATATGGCTGCACTTGGAGAAAGTGACAGATACTCAAATTCTGAGAAGGTGTAAACCATTGTCTGAAATTTAAACCAGAATTGGGAGCATACCGAGTACTTCTACTTTAATCAGGGAATGCCCCAAATCACTCCAGTGGAATTCTTTTCACATTTAGCCACTGTAAACTATGAGACAACCCAACGGTGATTGGCTGCAGCTGAAAAGTTACAGAGTGTTTCTCTATTTACCCAAGGTACTTCTGAAAAGAAGGATACCAAGGAATTGTTTGAAGAAAATGCTCTTGCAGTGCGACAAATAAAGAAATATGTGAGTCAAGTGATTGAAAGTAGAAAAGCAAAAGAGAAGCTGAAGAAGCATCTCGATCTTAACTATCATCAATACAAGAACATTCAAATGAACAACTATATGAACAATCATGCTTAGAAAGCTTTTAGTACAGAAGTTGCTGAGATTGGAAATGACATCTGGCTCTATTGTCAGAAACTCGGTCACATCAAACATGGTTGTCTTTCTTTTAACAAGCTTAAGACAGGTGACAAAAAGGAGAGAAGAACTTTCAAGAGAACTCAGAGGGCATTGCTCACTGAAGAGAGAAAGAATATCCAAATTCAACTTGATACTCTAGATATTGAGTCAGATTCTGAAGATGAGAATTCAGAGGACTCAAATTACCGTGAAGAAGAATGATTTGTGTGGAGTTGTTGAGATTGCAGGACTCAAATTACCACGAAGAAGAATGATTTGTGTGGAGTTGTTGAGATTGTAGGTCCCGACATCTCCAACATTGAAGAATGCCTTATGGCTGATGAGGTAATAAATATATCACAATTCTTGTACTATGAAAGTGATGATGAAGACATTAAGGATTTGAAATTGGTCAAGAGTGAACTTGATCGATATGATCTATATGAATGAGAATTTTTTGTTGCTGAGTCAATGACCAAAATTATGGAAGAACGCAAAGAAACTGTTGAACAAGAGATTTCTAATTTGACCAAGGTATTTGTGATTAAGGACGCTGAAATCGCATCTCTGAAAACTTAGATATCGGAGAATGAAAATTCTCATGAGCTAGCCTTGAATGAGCTAAATGAAAAGTTGAAGAAACTTCTTTATGAAAATGATGAACTCAGAAAGAAAGAGGCTTCTTCATATCATTTTTTAAAGGTAGTGACACTCTCACGCAGGTTCAATCATATTTAAGAGACCCTTTTGAGAAAGGAGGACTTGGACTTGATGCCCAATCAAGTAATTCCACATCTCTGAAGAAGAGCGATGGAAGGTTGACTTTTGTCAAAAGTCAACATAAAGGTTCCAAAGAAACCTATAGCATTGGTCAGAAGCTAAGGTTCTTGACAAAGGTAAAGCAGTTGCGACAAAACCTTTGAACGAACAACAAGTCCCAAAGAAACATGTGGAAATGGTTTCTGAAAATAAACATGATCCTTTAACTTGTGATCATCTACAATTTTGTATCACTAGGAAGGGAAGCATTGCCGGTTTGGGTGTATTTCCTACTGCACCATTCTAAGGATATAGGAATGATGCAGAAACTAGTGATGCTACTGAAAATCGTGTTCAGAAAGCTAGTGGTGCTCGAAATGGTATTGGCTATCGTGCTATCGAAAAAGTCCTAATGCAAAAATATAAGGAAGGACAGGAGCGATGATCGATAACTAGAATTGCGTATAGCAATTTTCATAAGTGGAAGCAATCCCAAGCCGCTGAAAATCTGAATGCCAGGGCTAGAAGAAACATGGCCAGAAAGACTAAGTTGGCTGAAAAGCTATCTCAGAAACCTGACCGGTGTCTGAAGTCACCACGAGGAACACTAAGGAACACTCCAAGAATGAAGCTTGATCTGAAATCCAATGATACCAGAATTTCTACTTATGTTCCAAGTAGACAAAAACCTACTCTTAAAAGATTCATTCAGAAATGGATTCCCACAGGAAGAGTGTTAAGTCTAAGTGGTTCAGTTTCTGAAGCACGAACGTCACTCACGTTTCCTGTTTTTTGCAGAACACGACTTGGACTAAGGCTCAATGGCTATTAGATAGTGGATGTGGGAAGCACATGACAGGAGATAAAGTAAACTTGGTTGATTACAGAATATGTAACACAATGTTGGTCAAGATAACGCCAAAGGAAAAGACAGGGAGGGGGGGTGAATAGTATTTTCAAACTTTTATCGATAAACACGATTTCTCATATACCTGTAGGTATATGTTACTTATAGTCAGAAAGAACAAGTCTTTATGCGATAGATAAATGAGTTTATGCATAGCAAGAGTAATTGTGTGTGTGTATTGTTGAAATGTATATACAGAATGTAAATGACACAACAAGTATAGTGGTATCTGGAGGTGGCATAATCCTCCAACTAATCCACTCGACCTTCAAAGACCTAGAATCCACTAGAGCAGATAATTGATTTCTCCTTACAATTGATCCTATTCTAAGATTCCTATTACAAATTGTTCCAACCAAATGTTCCCCTTAAGTTGTTCCCCAGCTCCTAGAGCCAAATACTTCATGTACTCAAGATAACCTTGGAGTTATTCCTTGATTTCCCAAATCAAGTACATCTTGTACTCCATGCCTTGATGGTGTTGGTTATATGTTGATTGTCAGGTAAGCTTCTCTTCATAACTTTTCAACTATGTCCAGAGTGTTTGAAGGAATGACACTACTTAATATAATTATTCAGTATATGGTTGGTTCTCCTTAACTGACCCAAGTTTGTGAGATTTTTTCAAGAGAATGAATCTCAGATAGTTATCCAATAATTCAACTCT
>JAYMSP010003394.1:0-19938 GCA_036897095.1 Plantago elongata
GGTCCTGAAGTGATCGCTGTGAAATCAGCCTGGGTTTCGACCCTAAGTGTTGCTACGAAAGTAGCTGGGGTGACGACTCTGAAGTGAGTGATATTGGAAATCCCGAAAAGTGTTAAAATGACTGATCAGTGCATGGTGTTGGTTTTGCCGCATTTATCATATCCATACGCATTTCATGCATGCTTGACTATCCTCACTGAGTCTTCGTGACTGACACTCTCTCTGTTTCTCAATAATTTACTTTCCCAGACTTTGAGCACGAGGACAGGCTCGGGTAGTTCCGACAGCCGGACTCTGGAAATTCCGCTGCTGCAGTTTTAAGTAGATGTGTGTTTTCTATTTTTCTACTTTTAGTTTGCTTATCCCGTACATACGGTGTGTAACGGATAACATATTGTAATATTTTAATATAAATGTATTTGAGATATTCGGCACAATCCTTGACGTGTGAACCTGATCTCGGGGCGTTACAAGTTGTAATTGAGTATTGGGCAAATGTCGAAGGAGCAGGATGCGTGTTTGATGCGCGTCCCGACTTTTGTAGTAGAGTGGGATTTTTTGAATCTTAATCCCCACTCATCTCTCTAGCTTAGCGACTACTCTTCTCGTTAGCTTGGCCAATAATCTTGCCGATAGCTCGGCCACTACTCCTTTGTGGCTTCCATCAAACTCCTCCCATATTGCTTGCTCTCTAAGTTTGGCCTCTATAAATAAATAGAAGTGCAAACCTTCATAATGACTACACAGAATTAATTTGAGAACATACTTCATACTTGCTCTCTTTGGAAGACAAAATCGAAATTAAACTCAAATTCATTCGTTCTTTTTAATAGTTGAGAAGAAGTGAATAACTCTCCGAGAAGAATATCCTAGCAATTCTTCTAAGGAGAATCCAACATCATACGAGATTGTGCTCGAGTGCTTTTGATGCTCAATTGTTGTGGATCAACTAAGGTCGACCGCTTATACAAACAATCAGATATAGGGTTTCGTTGTTTGTTGCATCTGGATCAAGGAAGCTTAATATGTCGCCGTAGAAAATTCATGAAGAGCTTTAACGCTCTAAAGCTGCTGTCAGGAAAGCTAGTGCGACAAGTAAGCTTTCGATTTATATGTTTCGCAATTATAATATCTGTATAGCTTGTCAGTTTTTCATTGTTGGTGAAAATTTTAACTTTTCGTTACGTTACCTTAGAGGTTATTTTCTCGATAAACCCAACAAATGGATTGTTTTGTTTTTAAATTTAGGTCAATTTAGTAAATTACAAAACATAGAGATCAATTTTGTAAAGTATAAATATAATGAATAAGATATTTTTACTCTTAAAGTTAATTACAATTACATCATACTTCAAATTAATTTTTGAATCAATTACAAATAAACCTAATCAAGATAATTCATAAATTATGAATTAATGACATTGTGATCCACATCATCGTTTGGCGTGTGTCTCTGGCCAAGCTCTAGGCTGGCATCAGCTCCGACATTAACTATTGGATGTATATGTAATCACTTTTAAATTTTAGTTCAAATTGTTGGTATGAATACGTAAAGTGGTCATCTTAGAAGGATGGTTTTTATAATTATCTGTTTTTTCTTAATCTTTTATGAATGAAAAAGTTACTAGGTTTTTTTATTTAAGAATAATGACCAATAACTTACAAAGAGTATATATAAGTAGTCAATGTGCATGGATCACCATTGATGATACAAAAGATGTGGAAAATAGGGAAATATGGGGGAAAAAATAAGATTACTTGTATAAAATAATTAAGAGTGGTTCAGTTGGTTAAACGAGAGGAGAATATCCACTTGGTCACTGGTTCAAACTCTACTGTGAACGAATTTTATGTGATTTGTACATTTTCAATCAGACCAGTCGCAACTTGTTGCGGTTTAATTTGATTTCCGTGGTTTGCAGGCTAACTTGTCAGCCCGTGGGATTTTAACCAGTGCGCACCCGAAGGGTAGCGGAGCTGAGGGTTCCCAACGTCATTCCCAAAAAAAAAAAAAAGATTACTTGTGTGAGTATCCATCATATTTCCTCATAGTATATTCCATTTGGTCATGTTCACTTCGTCTAAACAGAATTTAGCTGATTTGAATTGAATTGAAATGAAATGAACTACACTGAATTTATTTGAAATATATGAAATAGTAACTGGACCGGAATTTGACACAAAACAAACACTAGCTAATAACATAGTGTATCGAGAACACCAAAAACTGTATAAATCAGTTTCCAGTGTTGTGAGGACACTAAGCTACGACATCTCCTAGAAACCGTGTATTTGTAAAATGCTACATAATAAACAATAAAAATAAACAAGGATGAGATATAAGTTTCGAGTAAATTATTTTTTATAATCCACCAAGTCTCAAGAAGGAAAGTATCCACTATACGAAATTCAATAATGAATATAAAAGAACTACTCTAGATCTAGTCTACAAATATCTTTATGCAAAACAACAGAGTATTTTGTAAACAGCTACATCTACCAATCTATCCTTAAGTCTCAAGACAAGTCGAGAATTCTAGCTAGATGACAAAACTCAGAGAAGCGGTATGACAAATACGTGAATCTACTTGATAAACCACTCGGAATTTGACAATGATGTATCACTCCCTATATATAAGGGCAGAAACTGCCAGTTCTTTGCCAGAGTCCTACATAGATTTGTGTTATGATCTACTTGTAAGAAACACATCGAAGTCCTTCCTGATCCCTTTAGACTTGTAGTTGTCCTAAAATATCTACACATTATATATCCAACACTGTTCCCTACCTATTCAATCATGAAGTCAAGACATTATTACTTGTTGTTGGTTCCATCCAACATAGTTCCGACCATAGAAAGCTCTCAATCATTACCAGTGACGTGGATGTACTATAGTTCAAGGAAAAGATATGCCACTGAGCTCCGACGACACATGTCACATATCACTAGGTTGATACAACTCCGAGGTGTTAGTGCCAAACCCTTGGGGATCTTCTACTATAAATACAGGGTATTTACTTGTCATAAATACTCATAAATGTAAGAACCTAACTCTCAATATACTACTCTAGAACCTTAGACGTTCGAGCCCAAGCTTGACCAGCCTCTAAACACGTTGAGTTCGAGTTTGATTTGTCTTAGGCAAGCCGGTCCAAAAGGGTTTAACCCCTTCTCTTCTTTTACAGATTTCAAGTATAATAATCACCATGGATTTCTTATGTAGAAGAACGACTCGAGACAAACACCATCCCCCTCGGAACCTAATTGGCCTCGGATTGCTAGACAGTACAAACATACCATTGAGCTAAATTCAATCTACCACAAACTGGATCATGACTTAAAAGAATTAACATGAACTACCTTGATTACCTTACTCTCAGAAAGAACCAGAATTACCTAATCCTCATAACGCACTAAGATTGCTTTTATACCATATGTCCATATCAAAGAGAACATAGTCTTAATATTTTTAAATAGGATCGCAATTAAATCGTAAATTTGAATGTTTGTTTGTCTTTTCTTTATTTTTGGTAAATTGAGGATTGGTACTTTGATAGTATTATATATGGATCAACTTGTGATTAAAGTGATAGAAACTGAAAAATCAAAGTTCAAAAGTATTGTGATGGAGCATGATATACACGAACGCCGTGACGTTGATCATGCCTCTCGTTAGCTACTTTAATCTATACTTAGTTGGGATTACGATAATAATTTTGTTGTTTGCTAAGTACACTATCAAAGCATCCAAAAACGTCTCTATAATACCGTAGATGATATCTTACGCAATAAACAAGATTCCAAGCAACTTATCCATCTTAATTTGTCATCGAAAATTTATCATTGAAAGTGAATACTTCATAATCAAGTAAAGTTCGTTCGGCATCTTGTATGTGTATTTTACTGCCCAAGACAAAGATTTGGTAAAAGGATAGTAAAAAGCTAAGGTGCATATCTTAAAAGAGCATAAAAAAATGTTTGTAGATAATATAAGATAAATTTTATTAAAATATTAATATAAGTGATTAGAGTTTAGACTTTTTTATAAATTCAAAATTTTAGATGAGATTGAATTATATTCAACCTTAACCGAATCGTAATAAGCATTACACCACAAACCACAAACAAACATGAATGCGACGTATTTTTGAATTGCAACACAGTAGATCAGGTCGCTTCCCAAGTCATGAAAACCACTAGTTAGTAGTTAACGGTATAGTCCTTTCCAACAGTTCCATAGGTCAGAATTTCTAGATCTTTTCCTATCTTGAATAGTTTCAAATCAATAACTCTAGCCCGATTAGTATTTCTTCTTTAATAAAATTTACCCCGTGGCTTATTTGACTCACATTGTATAATTATCAAACTACGATAAAATGGGTGACGTGCATTTTTAACTGTCAAACGGGTTGAAATTAGACAAATGCATCAAAAGTAAAGCTTTTATACAATCTTCTAACTCATAATGTTAAACTAACTCAAAATGTTAAAAAATAAACAAGCATGAGCACATCAAATACCCTGGTCTTTTACAACCTTTACCAGTGCCTGAACAAGCGTAGACTCACATTACCATGGATTTCATAGAAGTGCTTTCCAAGTCTGAAGGGAATGATTCAATTATGGTTATTGTGGATAGATTCACCAAATACAATCACTTTGTTCCACTTATTCACCCATTTATTGTTGAAATTATTACCAAGGTTTTTATTGATAATGTTTATAAATTACATAGCATGCCTGTTTTCATAGTGTCTGACAGACAAAATATTCACAAGTAGTTTCTGGAGGGAGGTTTTCAAGATTGTAGGCACTGAGCTACATATTTCTACAGCTTACCATCCTCAATCAGATGGCCAAACTAAAGGGTCAACCAGTGTTTGAAAAATTACTTAGATGCATGACAAGCCAGAGGCCACACAGGTGGAGCAAATGGTTATCTTTAGCTGAGTATTGGTACAACACCAACAATCATTCAGCACTGAGGATTACTCCATACCATGCTTTATATGGTGCATCACCACCTCAGTTTTTTATTGGTTCATTCATGCATGTCTCCAATCAAGAACTAAACCAATGGCAAGAAGAGAACAAAAATGGTGCAGTTACTCAAGCAAAATTTACTAGGGGCACAAGAATGAATGAAATACAGTGACATCAACATGACTGAGAGAAGCTTCAATGTGGGAGATGAGGTGTATTTGAAACTACAACCCTACAGGCAGACTACCTTAGCTCTCTGAAGGAACATGAAGTTAGCTGCAAAATACTATGGTCCTCATACAGTGGTGCAAAGAATAGGAGTTGTGGCTTATAAACTTCAATTACCACCTGAATCACACATTCACCCAGTCTTTCATGTCTCTTTACTTAAAAAGAAGATTAGTGATAGACATATTCCTTCTACTACACTCCCTGCTACTCACAAGTTTGGTGTTCTCAAAGTTTATCCCTTGCATGTACTTGATAGAAGGATGATACCAAGGAATCACAAGGCAGTTACTCAGCTACTCATACATTGGAGTAATTCTGCCCCTGCTGAAGCTACCTGGGAAGATTATGATTACATTTATTTGGACTTCCATGTAATTGTAGATCTAGGTGGTAGCCATCAGCAACTTGTAGTTTGTCAACTAAATGCATGGTAACAGGGCAGGCTTATAATATATTTTTAACTCTTTCAAAACAAAATAAACACAATGAAAAAATGATCAAAGTTTTTGTTCTCTGTACTCCATACGATTTAATCATAATCAATAACAAGAAGTCAACAACAATTAGAAAGACCTTGAGGGACAGAATCGTCACATTAGTTAACAAAAACAGAAACCAAAAAATTCCCATCTATTTGATTAATTTCCCTCCATTCCTCTAACAAATTAATTAATTAATTAATCCAACCATCCTATATTTACAAACCAAACCAAAATCCCGAAACTACCCCTAGCTACTCCGGAATGGCCATCAACCTGGCCTCAAAACTCCCCCTCCGAGCCGATCCGCTACTCCGCCTCCTCCTCCTCTCCTCGACCGTCTTCTCCGTCGTCTCCACAACTTTCATCTTCTCCGTCGCACAAATCATGACTCCACCACACTTTGCCAGCGCCGAGCTCGCCTTCACCGCCAACGCCGCCATCTCCTCCGCGGGGAGACGACGACGCAACCGACTCAACGGCAGCGCAAAGTAGAGCTGCCCTGGCAACAACTCATCCTCCTCACTAATTGCAGTTACCACGTCATCGAAATCCATGGAATCGGAGTTGCATATGAAACTCGAAGGATTCTTTTGTAACACGAACGAGACCTTCACCGGATATGGAAACTCCTGTAATCTACCGTCGATCGATATCAGCTTCGCCGTCGCCACGTTAGTCGCTTCGAGTGAGCTGCATATCCCCATTTTGATGATGATTTTAAATTTTGTGAATGATAGCTGATTTGTGAAGGTGAATAGATGATGATGATGATGAGATATATAGTTGATTTGTGAGCAGTGAGAGGGGAAGAATGGTATATATATGGAGGGCGAGGGTAAAATGGGGAATATGGAAACACACGTCAGTATGGAAAAAGGGTTATGTTTGTTGATCAAGTATCGTGAAAAAAGGTATTTAGACAATTTTATTTAGAAATATAAATATTATAAATAAAATTATCGATATTATTAATAAAAATATATATTTTTATTTTTACCATTGACGTATTTTTAATGTTAAAATAAATTTATTTCGTTAATAATATAAATATTTTAATTAAAAATATTTTTAATTTTATTAATAACATAGATCATATGTAAATGAGTTGCTTAGATATCTTTTCTCTCGTAAAGTTTTGTCGTATTTATTTTATTTTATTTGGAGGAGAGTAAAAGTGCCAGGCTGTGGAAGTTGTGTGACAGGTTGGAAGGAGGGGTACTATGTCGTTTTAGCAGGGGACACGGACTGGGGACCCTGAAGTGTCGTCGTTTTGTTCTTTATGGGTTTACTTCTTTGCTTGCTTATTATGAACCTTAAAGAATTAAACAGAAATGAGTCAATTATGTGTATGAATTAAATGTATGTATTGTACATGTAATAATGCATGTGGAAGGTAGCTAGATACATAGATCTGCGTGAGAGTGAAGCATCGAATCAAACTTTGAGATCAAATTATGTACTGCATCTATATTGTAGGGTCGTTATCAAATGATAGAATGGATCGATATGAATTTACGGATAATAAGTTAGGGACGGATTGTTATAGAATTTGAATGTGTATTTGGATGGATTTTAATGAAATTGTGTTTGGAATGAAATTGAAATAGGGGTATTTTAAGTGTATTTTAGGTCAAATCAATGTTCATCGAACCAAATGGAGCGATTTAAATGCTATGTCAATCAGTCCTTTTGTTAATTTGATGAACTTAGGCAATATTTGCATTGGAATTTGTACATTTATTGACCGACACTTAGATTACACTTTCATAATTAATTAACTATAGATAAATATTTATACTAGACAATGTCATTACTATAAAAATAACGATTCGATTAAACATGCTGGGGAGCGATGAGGGCACATCACTTAAGGTATTAACAATCAATCACGTTGGATTTCGGAAACATGCCACATTTGCTCTTTATTGTATACTTAAATTCACTTCAACTCGTACTATAATGAATTAACATTTTTAAATTCGAAGTGTGAATAATTTATTACGCATTTTATCAATATTCACTCCACCTTTTATAAAAGCATTTGTACTTCCTTCTTAACCATTGTACCAAAAAGATCAAATGATGGCATAACAAACAAGGCAAAATATCGAATCCTCAATTATGTGAATCTCACTTCCTTTTGTGGATAATGTTGTGAATTCATGCTGCAAACAACTGGCATTAACGAGTGGAGAAAGAACGTACGTGATCAAAGCTCACCATATGAATGCTTTTTATTCTACGCCATACCAATGTGCATTTTGGGCGCTAAATTTTCTCTTCTCCGGAAAAAGAATACTTCTCGAAGTTGAAGGGAAAATAAGAAAAGCTCTACATAAATACAAAACGCAAGCAACTTTTCGGAGAAAACGATTAAATAAAGTCATGACTCATACATACAGTCGATCTCAGTGAATATAAACACAAATTACAAAAATGACCTACCCATTAATTACAATATCTTTTAACCAAAATCTAATATCATTATATGTCCATTCAACTTATCGGCTACTTGACCAAGATGTCTAAACAAGGGTTCATCACATGCGTGGGCTTTCCATGAGTTTTATTACAACTAGAGACTATTTGCGTTACAACACTATATTAACAAATAGTTTACAGAGTTACATCATTATATTAACATAAAATTCGTTGAATTACAACAATGTATCTAAACATTTTTTTATCTTGTATTGTAATACTGAATAGCAAATGATCTTTTGTTAGAATTTTTCAAATATTAATTGGTACTTATTCCAAGTCGATTAACTCTACAAATATTTTAGTTGCATTCTTTTTCAATAATTTGTATACCTTTCGTTATTCGATAAAGTTGGGTCGCTCAATCATATATAGCTATACAATTAAACAATTAACGTACATAATTGGCAAAATTAACAAGAAAAAATGCATTAACTTTCAGAAATTCCGACCTGATGTTAAGATACAAAAATAATTGCCTACGGGGGAGGAGGATGGTGGTGGTGTATATCAGTACATGTTATGTCGAAATTTAATGAGTGGTTGCGTGAAGAAGGCGATGAGTATTAAAAATTTATTCACGTGATGTAATAGAAGATTGGGAGGGTACTCCTTTAAGGGGCCAACTTCACCAAACAACTACCATTTGTCCTGTGAACAAGTTCGTCTTCCCATTTCGACCACCGTCACCTTTTCAATTGAGATAATTATTTTTTAATTGGATATTCACTTCACTAGCTATGTACTAATCCGACATTAATTAAATTATTATTTTGATTCCCCAATTAGGCTGGCTGTTATACTTATAAATTTTAATCATCGTTAGTTAGTCAACAATTCTTTTTTATTTTGCCATCTTAACGAACAATACACAACTTATTCTATAGTATATGTCATTATGGGCTTACGATTCTAGATTGGCTAGGGTAAATTTAATTTGGGACGGTTTAATATTTAACAAATCTTTACGGAAAGAAACTATTTGAATGAAAGTTATAATATGGAATAAATTTTGTCTGCTTAGAAATACGAAAAATGTGAGCTAAATGGTGTATTAGGATTTAATGTAAAATCTCAAACCTATAAGATGTGCTAATTAATCTAATTATAAATGTTATTCATGTTAAACTACAAATGATCATTCCATGTGCTTTTCGGTAATAAAAAATACAATAATAAATTTGTAAATATATTGAAAATTTAAGTTTGAGAAAGATCTGGTAAAAAACATTTAAAATTATTATTCATTTTAGACATTCGAAAACCTGATATAATAAAAATATAAGTGATTTGTCGATCATATTAAAATTTATTTTCACCTCATTTTACCACACTTTATTTTTCTCCATTCTAACATCTAAATTTGTACACTTTTCCAAAATGTCTTCATCGTCAATTCAAAACTACATTCTATCATTGTCCAGTTGTAATGACGATGTAGAAAAACCACCAAGTTGGAGTGATTACGAAAGTTCCACTTTAAACACGAGTCCGATTACTACACCCATGATACCCAACTCATTCTACTCACACACATCGAGCAATCTCAATCCCGGTTAAGGCGATCGAGATATACCCGCGAGTACATGACATGGAACAATTTGTGAAACATCTCGAGTATGATTACTTTGTTGAACGACCTACATGGGGGCGGTCAAGTTCCGACGTCCTATCACTATAAAGAATATACAAGAATGTAAAATTGTCATAATTGGTAGATTTTCTCCTAATTTTTTCATTTTAATATTTCATCAATCATATAATTCAAAAATGCGTTTTAATGATGCGATTTGATTAATTTCAACTTCTAAACACTTTTAGAATATGTTAAACTTGTAAAAGTAATATATATAAAAATTAATAAAAAATAAAAAAATCACTATTCATGGTCATCCGGATGACCTGTTAAACAGGATTTTCCACTGCATTGATTATCAGAGTGGTTATCGCCTATGACCGCAACTATTCACAGTCATCCTGATGACTCACTGAGAATGGTCTTATTTATAATACAATGTACATGCAATGATCAATATAAGAAAATGGAGATTTATTGGGTTGAACATGTAATATTTTTCTAAATGCATTTGAGATTCACATTTTTGTAATTGTTCTGTCAGGATTATTTTTTGCGCTCACAATTGTATTAATAAAAAAAGTTGTTTAAATAAAATAACAAAACTCGGTCTATACTCATTTCCAGCAAGAATTTGTGTATAAATTTTCATATTTCTATGGACAAATTAATAAATTAGCTTGTCATTTAGTTAACATGAATTCTTCCAGAATTGTCAATATTCTATGGACAAATTAATGAACTCACCCAAAAAAAGAAATTGTAGACAGTAGTTTCGTCGATAATTGAGAGATGGAGCTACTGTCCCATTAATTTGACTTGCTAGCTAGATGAGTTTGTGTGGTGTGAGGTAATATAAGCTGGCAGGAAGGACCATCCTATATTATATGTTCAACCTGCAGCTACAGATTTGCTCCATTTTGGTACATATATAAAAGTATTTTGTGAATCATAGATTAATTTAGTACTTGGTCAACCATATACCCTGTACAGTTGATAATTTAGTCCATTATTACTAGCTCGATCGACCTACTCATGGTACTTGATTAGTGATGCAATAAACATGTATAATCACATGGCACCAGAGCTTAAGCAGGTGTTAACATCAAGATAAGGGGTGCTTATGGCAGAGAATACATCAAGAAATGGGTGTTTATGAGTCTTAAGTCAAATTGATCTTGAATGTGAACCTTCAACTGCATACTCATGTCATGAAGAACAAATGTGAGATGAGTATGGTAGAAAAATTGAACCAGTTTCGAAGGTTGCAGGTTAAGCAGTTTGATGATGGAATATTTATTAATCAAATAAAGTATGTAAATGATATGCTCAACAAGTTTAATCTGATGCCTTCTGAAAAGAATGTCAAGATACCTATGAGCATAAGAACCAAAATGACTTATACTGAATCTGACAAGAGTGTTGAAGAAAATAAGTATAGGAAGTTGATAGGTTCACTTATCTACCTTACTGCAAGCAGACCTGATATTCAATATGCAGTTGGAGTGTTTGCTATATTTCAGACAAATCTCATGCAAGCACACTACAACATTGCTATGAAAATATTAAGATATGTGAAAGGTACTGTAGAAGTTGAGTTGTGGTATCCAAATGATAGTGGTTTGAGTTTGGTTGGCTATTCAGATGCTGACTATGCTAGATCTATGCTTGATATGAAAAGTACCTCAGTAACTTGTCAATTTCTGGGAACTAGACTTATCTCATGGTTTAGCAAGAAGCAAAACTCAATTGCTACTTTTACCACAAAGGCTGAATATATTACCGATGGGTGTTGTGCATCACAAATTTTGTGGATACAACAACAACTCAGAGACTATGGACTCAATGAAGAGAAAACTCCCATTTTCTGTGACAACACAAGTGCTATTGCGATTACTCAGAATCTCAAGTTTCATGCTAGAACCAAGCACATTGATGTTAGACACCACTTTATCAGAGATTATGTTGAGAAGGACAAAATAGAGATACTCAAGGTTGGCACTGAAGACCAACATGCATATATCTTCACTAAGCCATTGCAAGAAAGCAGATTCTTGAATTTGAGGAGTAATTTTGGATTGATGGAGCTACCCAAGAACTAAAAAGAAGCTAATGTTTATGAGAACAAAGTTACAGAGAGTTGCTAAGTTTCTGGAACGGGTATCCAAAGACTATGGCATTATGGTACAAATAACTCCAACTTTCTGAAACGGGTATTTTTCTACTATGGAAGTGCATTTTTGGTCTCTGGGACATGAACTCAGAAAGGTGTAATAACACTTTCGTGAGGGGGAATAAAATAGTATACAACTGCAATTCTCTGAAGGCAAACTATGTCTAGGTTTATGTGTTTTTACCATTTATATGATAACACACATAAAACAAGACTTGATCTCAGAAAGATAAGTTCAAAGGTTTTATCTTCTCCCACGATAAGAGCGACTTGTGATTACACCAAGCCAAAAATCCATAATGAGGCCACAGTAAAATTTGTTGATTGAAATCATTGCTGGAGAAACTTTGATAGCCATCGATTAATACTTCACTTTGCTTAACGGTTGAGATTAAACGGTGAGATAAAACTGACTGTAGAGAGACATTAATGGCCCCACTTGCATATAATGCAAAGCGTTATTTGTTACCACGACAATGCATTGTACACAATAACAAATGCATATCGTATGTATGTATTTTGTAACTATTGTGATTCTAATGCTATATATATATATATATGATTTAGAGAAAAGACAAGCACTTTTCGCAAATCCAAAATTCACAACTTGCAGCAAAATAGCATTTTCTCTCTAATATTTTGCAAAGAAAATCTGCAACTTCATCTATTCTCTCTAGTCTTCTGAAAAAGAAGCACTAATCCAGAACCTTAAACTTCTCGATTTTAGATAATCATTCACTATAAAATGGCTCATAAACGTGCTTCAAGTTCTAAGGCTTCAACTACATCTGCTGCTGCTGAAAAGCAAGCACTCAACCTGGAGATCTCAAACAATAAACTTAAAGGGAATTTTAACCCAGACCACTGTACCACCAACCACATGATGCAATATGGTGGTTCCTTTTTGGAGAAAGACCTGGAAGCTCTCGTTCCAGAGCAAGCAGATAGAAATTCTATCTTGGTTATGATTGAAAAAGCAAACCTTAAGGGGCTTCTTTCAGCCCTTACCAGTGAGACTTTCTCACTGGATGTTCTTAAATTTTACAATAACTCAGAAGTGACTACTAAGCTGGTCAACGAGACTGAAAAAGCGTCCTTTAAAATACAAGGTGCAAAACCTTGTTATTGACCTGGATTGCTAAGGTTTATGTGACCTATTTGGCTTGGTCAATGAGGACGAGGATTTTGAGATGAGTCCCAAGGATGAGATATTGCTGCAAGGTTCCAAGGAGACTTACAGTGAGTTCTCTGATATGTCTATAGCAGACACTCTCTCCACCTTTATTCTGGGGGATATGAGAGTCAAACACTTGTACAAGCACTGGAATGTGCTGGCCTGTATTTTCCACAGAGCATTGGACGGACTGGAGGGTGGGGCAGATCAGATTAGACTAGAAAGATGGATGGTTATGTATCTGATTAGATCACAAGTCATGGGACAGTAGGAAAGCCCTTTCAATTGGTGTAAGTACGTGTTCATGAAGTTCATCAAGGCTCTGAGAAGCTTTGATGTAATAATTGTGAAAGGCCTTGCTGAGCCAAAGGGAGCAGTCATCTATGGATTGTATTCTTGAGAGATACAGTCTAAAGCTCAGAAACCCTAAGAAGCTTGAGACTAGTGATATTCTCTGGAAATTAAATTATGAAAACTGACTGAAGAGAAAGCTTGTAGGAGAGCCTGAGGCTGCTGAAGAGGTTGCACCTTCTGAGGTGGTACCTAAGAAAACAAGAACCAAGAGAAGAGTTGCTAAGAAACATAAGGTTTCGGAGTCTCCTGCAGAGAGCACTCCAATTCCACCAAATGTTCTTGAAGTTCCATCTACCACTCCCGTCAATGAAGATGCGTCCAGGGAGGCGGAGATGTTGAGTAAAACTTTGTGGAAATCTCTCTCTCTCTTTCTCCACAGAAACAACCGAAATTATGGATAATTCGGTGCCCACGATTGAAGACTCTGATGATGAGATGGTTCTCACAAAGATTTTCAAAACTTCAAATAAAACCACTTATGCATCAAAGGCATCTGGTTCATTATTGGGTGAAGTTTATCAGAAATCATCCAAGTCTCTGGTTGCTGAAAATATGATAAATTCACAAGAATAAGCAACCACAGCCATTCAGAGCACATTAGACCTTTTTCAAAAGTCTCTGAATGCGGATGATGTAGTGATGGAGGATGCTGACATTGCCTTCACTCTAAAAGGACTGCAAGATGCGATTAAGAATGTTTCTATCTCAAACCCATATGCTGAAATAATGCAGTCAAAAACACCAGCAAAGGAAGTTGCTGAAGAAAATCCTATTGAGGAATATGTTTCGCATAAAATAGTAGAAAGGAAACTTGAGTCTGAAGTGCCAGAATCTTCTAACCGAGAAGAGGATTCACAAGCTCAACCTGAAGCACTTCAGGTAGCAAAGAAGTCTATATCTGACTTGTTTAAACTTCATTGTTTATTGCTTGTCACTCATAAATACTCTTTGTTACAGGTCCCAGAAGAAACACAAGCTACAGAAGAAGCTGCAAAGCCTTCCTCATAAAGTGTAGTAGAGGCCAATCAAGCCTCCACACTTAAAGAAATTAAGCCCGTTGCACAGGTGCTTTCAGTCTCTGAAAGAGTGGAAATACTTTCTAAACTTGTATGTATATTAAGTGTTCTAACTTAGTATATGTTTCTGACAGGCGCAAACTGATAAAGAGGAGCAAGTGATGGAAACATCACAAGTTGAAAAGGAATTGCTAGAGACCCTCAAGGGTTATGAAGAACAAGTTGTTGAGCCTTCTACATCGAAGGTTTGCTAAATTTCTTCAAAACATTTCACTTTTTTCACTTGCTCATTCTTAATTTTACATTGTTTACTTTCTTAGGCTCAAGAAGAAGTGAAGGCTCCAGAAGGAAAAGTTGTGACTCCTTCTGAGCCAATGGATATTGATGAAGCTCCCCCAGCTTCACCAAAAGAGGTTGTTCCAAAGACTGCACAAGTCTCTGAACAAGTTGTTTATGAGCCTACCTAACCGGAGGTAAGTGAAACCTCAGATAAACAACAAGTGTTTATAAAAACATAATTCTCTGATAAGTTCATTTAATGTATATGTTTTTATTCTCAGGTTCAAGTCGAAAGAGTAGTTGCTGAGGAACAAACTGCAGTGTCTCACCCTCACAATGAAGTATCTGAGATTGTCATTCCAATGGTAGACCCTTCTGAGCCTGCAGTTGAAACCCAGGTAATTCAGAAACTGGATTCATCTTTCAAAACACAGATTACTTTAAAGTCTTTGAAACTAAAAGGCTTCTCTCTCTTTCAGGCTTTAAGCATTGTACCATCAACTTCTGCACCTTCTTCGGATGCGGTGCACAAGTTATTTAAGAGAGAAAATCATAAAGAAACATTTTCATCTATTCAAGTCAAGGCAGAAGCTTCGACGTGTTGACTTTGCAGATATTGCCAACTTGATAGATAACCAGGCTAGAAGAGAAAGAGCCTTGGATCTGGAGACATATATCCATGCCACCTATTCTGCAAAGAGTTACAGCTTCTCTGTGGTGATGCATGAAGGACTCTGAAGAGATTGTACAAATGCTTGAAAACACATTTCTGGATGCGGATGAAGAGACTAGAAGGCGGATGGCTTACAAGCCTGCCCTGCCCAAGAGTATGAGTATTTACCCTTTTGAGAAGGAGGAAGTAAATGGGCAGGTCACCACTTTGCCAATGGTGATCAATCTAGTTTCTGATGAAGAGAAGGAGATAGATGAGAATGACTTTCAAGACCCTCCCTCTGAATATTCAACCATAGTGGATGATAGTGATGATGATGATGATGATGAGGCTCCCACTCCATGAGCTGGTGGAAATGCACAGGCTAGAGGAGCATCTAATGCAGAATAACCATCTGCACAGAAAGTGTCAATACCACCACCATCTTCAAAATCACCAACTCACACCACTCCACAACAAGATGAAGAACAAGCAGCAAATATTGTTGAATGGGAAGCTGAGGCTAGAGCTTCCAAGCTAAAAAAGTTGTTGGAGAAAGAAGCTCATGATTTATCTGGGCTTGATGATTTGCTTGCTGAGAAAGAGGCCAAAATCCAGAAACTGGAACAAGAAGGAATGGGAACTTCTTGTTGAGCAACTTAAACTAAAGCACTCAATGGAAACTGTCGTGGTTCATATTCAATCACTGGTAGAAGACAAGCAAGATACTGAGGCTGCATTGCAACTAGTCGGACCATCACAGGACAAAGGGAACAAAGCCATTGATGCCCTTGAAGCTGAGTCCTCAGATGATTGGTCTGATGAGGATGGCACCAACCATCCTGCTGGAATGGATGAGGAAGAAAGAGAGGTGGACAATCTAAATGAGCACATGGTCGTGTCTCATCTGAAGAGAAAGGTGATTGCACCCAAGGCTTTTGATAAAGCTCCAAAAGACAACAATATTTTTGAAAACAAGTTCATAATCTTGAAGAATCTGAAGAATGAATTGTTTGAATAAAACAATCTTGCATTGGCCACCATCCCTCCAGAGTTCAAAGCCTTTGTTGAGCTGATGACCAGAAAGACCACATCTCTCATGATTGCACAGAAAGATCTGGGAATGCAAAGAGATGAGGATTTAGAGACAGCTCAGAAAGCACTCATGGAATCTAGTTATGCTGCTGGGAAGGTAGATAAGGTGTATGAGCCACTATAGCAGATCTCCATTAGAGAACCTCCCTCCTCTTCAAGTCTACCACCACCACCCCCACCCCCACTGACTAGATCAAGAGCTACACAAGAAATTCAAGGGGAACCAAGTCCCCAAGGAAATCTGATAAACCTTCTGAAGAAGAAGAAGAAGGTGAGATCACCAAGAAGAAAGGTAATGAAGATACATGCTCACCAAATAATCAAGGCCACAACAATCTGGATGATGATGAATATACTAATCATGGTGAGCATCCTCTCCACATAAAGAGTAAGAGAGTTGATGAGGTATCTGAACCTATTGTTGCTACTCCAATAGCTGCCATTACACCATATGGACATTCCAAATCTGTCCATGGTGGTTCTTCAAGTCAAAACCTCAATCAGAACACATCTAGGGAGCATCGTAGAATGAACAGAAGACAAAGAAGAAATGCAAGGTTTGGGAGAACTAACACTGAAGATATTCCTTCCAAGTCAGAAGATGCATTAATTGAGTACACCAAGACTCATGATAGCCATTCTGCATATCAATGCATAAGACAACTGAATGGCTACTGGATTCTAGATCGCCAACAATTACTGCTGAATATGAAATTTGTAGATCCTATCTATAACCAAATGATGGCATGGAGGATCAGAAAGCCCCATCTGATAAATCCTGCTCATGTGAGAACATGGCTTGATTTTGAAGTAAAAGTCATAAGAGATGTCATGGCTAAGGATATAAAGGAAGAGATTCCTATATACAAGCCATATGATGTTCATAAAGTGCCTAAACTGTTGGGAACATGATATAGCTTCCTCACATAACAAGCTTGGAGTGCTACCACATGAGTCATACTATATGACTAAGGATGATATGAAGATGACATGCATTACTTGAGAGTTATCTACAAGAACTTCAAATTGATTGAGACCAAGATTGAGCATACCTGGAAATGGAAAAGAGTCTACTGGGTTAGACAGTTTCATGAGAAGAATCATGATCTGGACTACAAAGAGAAGTGCAAGGTTGTCAGAGAGACTGAAATGGATGTAAGAACCTATCTCTTTGACTATGTCATTGACAAAAGAGAGCACCAGGATAAGAGATTCAGAAACTAACCCAGAATGACTGATTGAAGAGCTTAAGGTTGCTGACAACCTAAGTGTTTTGAAGATTCTGAACATTTGAAGACAGAGGACTTAGAATATTACTTGGAGCTTGGACTCTCATGTTGTTCTATTTTCCCTTTGTATTGTTTTGTGTATTTTTGCTGATGTATTGACTTTGACATATTCTTGTAAGTTATCTTATGTTTTGTAATTGTAATTTATGATGATCATACTCTCAGATACATGAATAGAAGATAGCTTGTCAGCAAAGACCACTCCTTGTGATTTGGTTGAAGTCTTACTTTCTGCACTTATTTGAACTTAACTGCAATATCATTCTAAACTGATTAAGTGTTGGGAATTTGACTCCTCCAATTTGTAATAGGACTTTAGTGATAGTCATTGTTGTCTGATAAAAAAGGGAACAATTTTTTAGGAACATATGTTAGTATGTTGATCACTCAAGCACAATGATTTATCCTAGTTTTAGAAAGGGTTTAGTACTCTAGGTCATTTAACCATTGTAAAGAAGAAATACACCAAGTATGATAGTTTTTAAAAACCCTTTATATGATGTTAGGTCTCTGAATGTAATTTTTATTTAGCTTGAAGAAGACCAAGAAAGAGGCATCCAAGTAAAGGAGAAGACCTTTTGCACAAAGGTATCCGAAGACAAAGGAGGAAAGTCTTCTTAGATAGTTGCTTTCAGAAAGTCATGTAAAGACTTGTGTTTTGTTCACAAAACAAGGTCACAACAAGTTTCTGAGACAACTAGTTTCTAAGAGATTGGAATATGTGATGCTTCAGAAAGCTACATGCATCTTGAGACTACAGGTGAAAATATAGTACACTGCATTTAATGTTGGACAGAAATGTCACTATCCTTCTGCAGAACTCTCTGAAAAGAGATACACGCATGGGAGTACTAAGTTCAAGATAGGAATGGGTTGAATTTGAAATATGTCTAACAGATACTATTCAAACGACTATCAAATTCACCTATAAATATCACCACATAGAAGCTGAGAAATACACACACGAACTACGATCATATCATCTATTAAGAAGGTATTCTCTCAAGCATCTTTACTACAATTCTCCAAGCTATATTTTGCGACTAACAAGCCCGAGAATTCACTAGTAGTTCCAAGTGTCCTGATCCTTCAACAAGTAGTGTAATTTGTGAAAGAGTTGAGTTATTGGATAACTATTTGTGATTTATTTTTGAACAAATCTCACAAACATGGGTCAGTTAAAGAGAACCTACCATATACTGAACAAGTATATCAAGTAGTGTCATATCTTCAAGCTCTCTGAATATATATAACTGAAAAGTAATAAAGAGAAGTTTACCTGACAAACATCATAACCAACACCATCAAGGCGTGGAGTACAAGAAGTTCTTGATTTGGAAAATCAAGGAATAACTCCAAGGTTATCTTGAGTACAGGAAGTACTTGGCTCTAGGAGCTGGGGAACAACTCATGGGAACATTTGGTTGGGAACAATTTGTTATAGAAATCTTAGAATAGGATCAATTGTAAGGAGAACTCAATTATCTGTTCTAGTGAATTCAAGGTCTCTGAGGGCCGAGTGGATTAGTTGGAGGATTACACCACCTCCAGATACCACTATACTTGATATGCCATTTACTTTCCATATTTACATTTCAGCAACACACACACACACACACACACACACACACATTTACTCTTCTTAAGCACAAACTCATTTATCTATCACATAAAATCTTCCGCTCTCTGATTATAAATATCAGATACCTTCAAGTATCTGAGAAATCGTGTTTATCGACAGAAGTTTGAAAAGAGTATTCACCCCCCCCCTCCCGGTTAGAGCAGATCACATTTTTGTTAGACACCACTTCATTAGACACCATGTTGAGAAAGACAATATAGAGATACTCAAGGTTGGCACGGAAGATCAACTTGCATATATCTCCACAAAGCCATTGCAAGAAAGCAGGTTCTTGAATTTGAGGCATAATCTTGGATTAATTGAACTACCAATGAACTGGGAAGTTATAAGGATTATGAGAATAAGGATATAGAGAGTTGCTAAGGTTTTTTTTTTAAGGCTTTCTAACATATCAACGCTAAATTATCAGCTACAATTCGAATAGGTATACTTTGTTGTGCTATAGAAGTCTGGCGTAATGGCTTTTTATTTTGTTTTGATTTGAAGGACTAAGTAAGAGTTGCTCGTTTT